>JAOEHK010041578.1:8941-23015 GCA_025447835.1 Labidoglobus nevermanni | reverse complement strand
TGGATATTAAATGGGGTCGCGAAGCAATCGTGGATCCCAAATGGGGTCGCCATGGGAAAAAGTTTAAGAAACACTGGCTTAGAAGAGGCTGAAATGCCTCAGCATATAGTGGGCGATTGCATTGCACTAAGGGTACAACGGAAGGCAGCCTTAGGGAAGGAGGCACTGACCGTAGCTGAGATGGCTAAATTCCCCTGGGAGGAGCTCATGCACTTTTTGGGTACACATACTTATTGACCACTGTATATATTATAACCTCAAAGGTTAGAACCCAAAACTAACAGAGTAGTAAGACTAGTGGATAAGCGATCTGATCAGTAGCAAAGCTGGAAGCTGTCTCACTCCCCTGTTGACGTTGATGATCCATGAAACCCCCGGTTGCCAAGCACCGGCAGCTGTTCTCTCAGACAACTTCCCAACGTGGCTAAAAACCCTGGGTACCGCGATGAATCGAGACGCCACACACTTCTTCGAGGACATGAGACGACTAGGGGAGTAAAGGTGGGATAACACAAAAGGACTGGAAGTACCGAGGTGCGGGGAACCGGAATGCAGACCTTCAGGGAAATCAGAAAAATATCAAGGTGGACCATTTGGCAGTAAATTCAAATTGAGCCCAGATGGGAGACGAATGGTGATTTTCCCATTTCCAATAGGAATCAACAGATTTTTCCTTGCTCTTACAGATTCTTTCATTGTGGTAGATATCATATTGTCTTGCAACAGAAAAGCAAAAAGGCTAGGTCTTGTAGTAATCAACTATTTTCAGGTTATATTGCATACCTAATTTGTACAGATCTGCTCGATGTTCTAGGAATGGCTTTATTAGATTTTCATAGTAGGACGGTAGGTTGCAGGATACTGGAGTTTAAATTTCAAAGTGGAAAATTGCGAATTTAAACAACACAATCATTATTTTGTTAACAATTGTATGCAGCGCTGAAACTTCCCTCAGATAATAATTGTCTACTCTTTAGATATGGTCACGCTTTAACGATACGTTCAGTACAACACCAAGAAAATTGTTACGTTTTTCGCTCGTAAATTTCCTTTCAGGTCCATTAAAGTCAACGTGACAATGTGCAGCCGTCCCTAAAGCTAGAGAAAAAAGATAAATCGGCGGAAGTGTTCCCGAAATTATCTCTCACATGTGTAATTTGTGAGTTTGTTTCAATGAATCCATGGTCCAGGAATTCATATCAAATTTCGATTCGGTTTGAGACAATAGTAAAGCTTCAATGATCATCACTCGATTTAATTTCAAACCTTCCGGGCGCCGAAAACACAATAAACCAGCGCGGGTCCCGGCTTTAATATGAATTAATATTTATCGTTTCGGTTTAGTTCGGAGGCAGTGAGTTTTCGAATAGTTTATGTCCTTATTTAGAGACGCATTGCTAGCTGTGTATGTGGGACAGAGAATGGGCTGCTAGAGGACGACGATTGAGGAGAATGAGCGGGCAGGTTAAACTACCCTCCATTTTAGTTAATGCTCTGTATCCTCGTATGCAAGCGAATGCTTCTGTAGTCGCTCTGGCTTTATGCCATTTTAATAATTTACGTTCATCGGTCTTAACTCTTCCGGCCCTCCGCTTATGTCTACCTTGGGGTAAATTTGACAGTTTTGCCTCTGGAGGGGTCTGCATAGAACAATTGTAGTAATTTCCCGTCCGAAATATTAAAATTGCGCAGTTGTTATTCGAGGTGCACCCACTTCTATAAATATATATAAATGAATTTGTTTGAACGTCTGTATGTTCTTGATTTATGCCTCAAATTCAAATAATTTGATAGAAATGAAATATTGAGCATGTTCCCTGTACACTTGGGACCATTAAGGTGAGAAGAAAAATTGGAAAATTCTCATGGTTAGAAAGTTATAGTGAAAAAACTCATTTTCCCTGACAAACAGCACTGAAATATCGATCGCCGCAGTCTTTATCCAATATTTGATTTGCTATAAATAGCCAGTTAGTGAGACGAATGAAATCCTGGTGTACAATGTGGGAGACATACAATTAATCATCTTTCATAGAATCCTTGTCATTCCTTTTCTTTTATCGCCGACCTATATTTCATGCCGGCTTGATAACCTTATTACTGTTACTATGGCAGGCGCCTGTTTAATGTCAACATTTTTTCGGTGGCGCTGGATTTCCATTGAGTTCTCCCGCGGAAAATTTCTTTGTTTCAACATCGAAATCGGTTTTCCATAAACCGCGTTATATAAAACTCTCCTAATCTGAGTACTTTTTTTTCGTAAATCTTGTATGGAAAACAGTTTCATGTTACAAATCGCGTTCGGCGTAGCTATTATCCTGGATTTTCGCGGCTACATTAAGCCATGTACACAGCCAATTTGCTAGTGTTTGCAATCGCCGGGTGCTTTCACGGTGGCGGCTGCATTCATAAATTTATAAAATAATTCAAAATCGCCCGCCGTACTTCACCTCGCTTGCCTTTCGTTTTTCATTTTTGCCCATTCCGGGCGTCGCGAACATGGCCGATGATATTTGCAGGGCGAAAACGCGTGGAGAATTGTGAGCATCCTGTAGATGGCGTATATTAGTTATGATGTTTTATATCTGAACTGGGAAATGAAAGGGCATAAACAAACATTCAGGGGCGCACGGGAAAACGCGGAAAACTCTCAGACGAGACACCACAGCGCGCATTCAATGTGCAAAAGTGCGCGAATATTTCCAAGCGCATTCATTCGTTCGCTTCCTACCTGTTTTATTGCAATTTACGTATCAATGCTTTCACTTCGAATTCACCGCTTTCAGTCGCATCCACCAGCTGCCCATGGAAATTTCTCTGTAACAACAATACATCCCTTCATTTCGATTCCTCACTAAATTTTCCATGTTTCACCTTAACGAGACTCCATTACTGTCCTTACCAAATGCACCTATCATCTATGTATACACAAAAGAATGACGTGAATACAAATAATTCGCTCGAAATTATACAACGGCTTGACAAATTTGAAAACCCTCATAGTTCTAAAGTTATAGCAAGAAAACCGACATGTTCCATAACAATTCAAACATTCGCATTCGATATCATTCGCAATCTCAGAATGAAACGAGTAAGAACCTACATAAATCTCCTTAAAATTTCCCATAAATCGTCGACTTTTCTTCTGTGATTATCGACGAATTTCAAGAATCTCGCAACCTGTAATAATTCCATAAATTTGTTACAGGACACGTAAGAGAACCTGATTCCATCAAGTAATTTCGGAGTCAACTGGAACCACAAGGATATCAAAACAAATAGGGAAGGTAGGCGGAATAGGTTTTTTAACATTAAGCCGGTTCCTAAAGATATTTGCTTCTATATATAGGGCCAAAAAAGTTTAGGGTTCTTTGGTATCAAATTTGGCAAATTTGAATTTGAGTTCAATTCTGGAGTTAACCATTAAAAATGAAGTCTGGGTCAGTAGAAATGTAGGCTATAAAGCAAACAATAAAATTTCACGTCCTATTTTAATGGCCTTCTTTACGAATGCGTGTGTATCCTGGTGGATAAAAATAAATATTGAAATGCCGGGTCGGTTTTTATTGCCACTGGAGCGCTAGGCAGCGAGTAGCTCTGGGCCTGCCATTATCATTACACGCAGTCTCGGCAGTGACGAGAATGTCAGTCATGATACGGAAGGCGGAAATAAGGATAAAGTGCGAGCTGTCATATACTACACGTGAGGATACGAAGTAAGGCATAAGAGCGTCCCTTACCAACGACAATACCGGATGTTGGAGGCCACAAAATTAAACATATTTATAGAAAATTCAGTCTAAGGTTCTTGAAGCCAATTAAATGCTTTCATCGGAGTTGAACACCGTAGGGCGGAAGTCATTGAATCTCTAGAGCACCTTGTAGACTAACGAGGAGGTTGAACCCGCTGAACATGGAAGAGTCCATAAAATGAAGACACCGTAAAGAGAAAGTTCGGGAGAGCTGTAGCACGGGCAAATCTAACGAGTGAAACGTGCATTCTTAGCTCCTGGCATACATCAAAGATCTATGCCATCGAGGCGAAACTCTAAATGTTCGTGAGTTTGAAGTGAGCTCTATAATTTTCGTCTTAAACTATATCCTAAAAAGTAACCATTGGATTGGCAATTGAAGATTATATGAACGTTTATGGGAATATGTTAAAGTGGCAGAAATCAATGGAATCATCGCCCAATTGATTACAACAGTAATAATTGTCTATTCATTGTGGAAGCAGGGAGTAATGGGTTAAGGATAATGTGTAATGGCGGATTAAGTGCGCAATTGTAATATCTATTGATGATGATGCTAAATGGAATTGAATAGTTGATTATGCATTGTGCTTGCTGGACTAGGAGTCATCTTTGTGCTCCTGTAATACATCCTATAGTATTGTACCAAAAGGTGAAACTACCCATTAGCATTACGAGGCGATGAAATTGGTGTGGGAAATTCAAACGCGCGCTCGTTGTTAAGCCGTTTGTTCTTTTATAGCGATGTGCTATTTCAGTCTCCGCAATGGGACTCGAATGGGGATTTCCCAATTTTCCGCTAACGGGCTCTCGTTGAAGTGGTGCTCATTGTATGCAAGTAATCAATATCAAACGGTAAATCCAACCGCACTGACACATATCCTGATTGCGCCCTGCTGCGTCGACACCAACCATCCCCTAAATCTGCTGTCGCCTATAGTAGAATGCTTAAATAATGTTTGTATATTTGTACAATCAATGGCTGAATGGGTAAAATGGGTAGATTTTAGGTAATGTCGCATTCAAAATGGATCCGATCACTTGAAGAAGACGTCTCCACCCCAGGCTTGCCATTCAGACCCTTATTTATTGCTTGGTTATTAAACATACGAGCAGACTTACAGCTGCCCAGATTGCGTCGGAATTGTGGCCGTAATTGACGGTGGTTGGCTCCAGACCGCCTGGTGACCAACAAATAATGATAACAACTAGAGTCAAGCCCATTTGACGCTGATCTGGATGCTGGTGCGGATGTCCCTGATAAACACTACATATATTAGCAGTAACACCCTGGACAGGCGGCTGCCATCTGCCCAAATAGGCACTGGGAGATTACAGCGATTATAAATCTTGGTCGAGGTGTAATCAGGCAAACACCAATTTACTAATTCTCTCAATACCCTCAATACATGCTGCTTATTGATCCGAAACTAACGCATAATAAGTCTGACACCCCATGATCTCAAATTGCTTGTATTGTAAATACCTGAATGAAGAAAAGTCTGATTAATTAATTGAATGCTGTGATCAATTACCTGGCCACCATGTTCTTGGAGTAACTTGAGTATGGCACAGATATTTAACTTTGGGGAGCATTAAAAGTTTCGTGAACCCATTTCGATGGGAGGCTTTGTTTACATTCCAATATACGTTTGTATGGAGTGGAAAATGGCGACCTTTTTCATCCTGGATCAGTGAATTGCGGACGCACATTGAATGCGATAGTGATGGCCAATGACTGGATGGATTTTCAAAATGGCGGCAGGCTTCATTTGATGTCCTTTGCGTGCGCATTGCGCTTACGTTGGATTGCATCGTGAGCATTAAGGGATTTATTCGGATGCGGCTTGTGTTTCGATGCACTACCAGGTTATGCACTAACTTTACCAACTTCCGCTTGCTTTAACTGCTGGAATACAGACAGCATAAAAGCATTGCGCTCTTCCACCGCGTAATTTTGCGCAATTGTTTTTATAGTCACTGATGGTGAGATTTGTGGTTTATTTAAAAACACAGTCATTGTAAAGGCAGACCTGATGACCCCATGAGTCTCGCACACGGCAAAATGTGATTTTAATCAGAATGGCTAAAGTGTGGTATCACGATCCGAAGTTTCGGAAGTTTTCATTCTGGTTAACCTCCCCCGCATGTTTAGTTTTGCCCTATTTATTGGCGCAACTTTGCGAATATTTTGGAGACTCGGTTGAAACTTTTGCCCTAGGATGTAATCGCTAAAATCTATATTTCACATGTTTACTTCATTAGCACATTGTACTAACCCATTCTAAACTGGATTCCAACTTTTCCAACTATTGGCTGTTTACCAACGATCGATCCGTGCAAAGACGATAATTAAAAGTTGTGTTTATTGCCCTTAATTGCAACCCAAACGGGGTTGTCTTCAATTTGGTGCCAATAATAGCTTTCTTGTTTATGTTCTTTTATGTCTGCTTTTCACCTGCTCTCTACTTTCTAATTATGTTTGCATATATAATGAGTGCACGTCACACACGACGACATCGTGTTTCACCCCTGCGTTTGTTGTGACCTCTGTTGTACGTGATTGTATCATTTACAATTCTCACTGATTTGAATTCAACACATTTGGTCGCACGCACATGTCGCCTGCGCTTATATCATTTATTTACTTTTTTGCGACCCTTGCCCACCTCCTCACGCTGACACCCTGTACGAATTTCGCCCTGCACGACGGCTGCTTGTAAGTGCAAACGAGTTAAATTAATTAACTCGACTCGTTTAGTGTAGCATGTTTGTTTTTTCATGAAAGTTATTAAATTCGGAGCAGAGTGCAAATTAGCTTTTCCTATTCTTGCGAATAAAAGTATTATTAAATGATTGTGTTGATTCAGATACAGTTACAGAACCAGGCAACAAACTTTTCCACATTAGACGAAAGGCAGAAAACTTGAACATCAGATCACGTCCGGCATCGGCCAATTGTGAAAGATCCAATAATATAAAACTTATTTGTCTTGTTGCGGGCGTCTCTGAGATGAGTCTTGGTGGTGGTGTAAGATGCGATGTGGCATTAACTTAACATGAAGTCTTTGTTCGTCGCCCGATTCCCAGGCCTGGTAAATAATTTCACCTGCATTGGCGGCGTGCTCATTTTTACGATGCAACTTATTAATTTATGAGGGCATTTAGATGTGTTTCGCATTCAGGGTGCGCACTTGGATCGCGCACAATGCACATCGACAAGTTGGCGATAAAAGTTAGCAATGTACGATGGCAACAGCAGCATTCGCGATTTTTACGAATTGCGACAGGAATTGCGGCAACAGTCACGTTTCCAAAACTTTCTTCTTCCCTTCTTCTCCCGGCTTCTCCGTTGTCCGATTTTAACGTCGCGTTCTCCCGGGAATTATAACTTACGGATACAATTTGGACAATAGAATTGACAATTTTTTCACGTGCCATTAATAATAATGGCTGGCGATAGAAAGCGCATTTCAATTTGCCGCTTAATTTTTCGCTTGAAATATATCTTTCCATTCATTTGCAGTTGAATTATTGCAACACGCTTGCAATGGGAAGTTACTTAAGTGAGTAATGGATACAGATAAAAATGCTGGAAGGTTGAAAAGGGAAAACAAATAAGAACGTGCACCGGAAGCAGGCGTTTTATTAAATAAAACATGACGTGCCAGATGGATTAAACGAATTAATTTCGCGTGCAGGGTGTTGCGGAAAGGTGGGTAAACGAACGTGGATAGCCGGATGGCTTTCATTACTTTCGCAATATTTTCCCAATTCTCTGTAAAAGCGCTTATTAATGTTTACTTGCGTTTGTTATTCAAACGAGAAACACTTTTTGGAAGTTATTTTGGTTGCATATGTCGCAAGTCTATAACTTTCGATAAATGAAAATTAGTGGAATAATTTGTAGAATACACGTAAATATTTTATAGTCTATTATGATATAGGATAAGGGTTATTGTAAAGTACTTATTGATGCTCCTTTGTACGCTTTATGTCTTCTGTGAGCTCGTAAAACATACTCGCATGCACACAATGGCCATTGGTTGTCTGACCCGAAATTTTATATTTCCCCGTTGCTATAATGGGTGGTAAATCTAAATTAAAACGGCGAGGCACATTTCCATTTACAAACTTTCCACTTAGGCGAAATGAGTTGTGAAGTTTTTTCTGTTTCGCGCGAAAAATCAATTTGTTACTCGGAATTACACGAAAAGCGTGGCATAGGACAAAGTTAGCATTTGCTAAGAATAGCAGTTTCCATATGAAGCGATTTGAAGTTCCTGAGGAAAAGAACTATATCCTTTTGATGATGTAGGATAATTTTAGCAATTTGCGATTTGACTAATTTTTATTTAGTACGAATGTCTCAATAAAAGGACGCGTATTATACGCTACCTTTAGAAACTAAACATCCGCACGGGAAAACAGTTTGTATAGGAGTTTTAGGGCGTACTTAAAGTTGCAATAAAAATAGTCGCGAATGAAGTGAAGGCGAAAAGAGAGGAACGTAAGCAAACATGGCAAATTGCTGGCGGCTTGGGAAACGACAAAGGAAGTGAAGGAGACTAGGACTATAGCCTGAAAGTAAAACATAATGAAATTTGCATAAACTTACCGACACGCAATGTTGATTTTCATTATTGCATTAAAACATTGCCTGCCGTTAATGTAAAACAATTGTTTTTCATTCTCGCTACGGTATTGTGTCGTTTGTACAATGCTCAAGGTGCGCAAATTGAATAACAGCAATAAACGCACCAAGAACAATGTACGAATTCGTCTGTAAAATTAACGAGACAAAGTTTAGCACAGTCGCAAATTCGGAGAAATTTTCCAATCAATCGAATGCGAATGTCGCGTATTGGTTTAAGGTCTGGAAATATCTGCACAGAAAGCGCTCGTTTGTCAAGATGCCCACCCGCCTGCCGCGTCCTGTGGTGTCCTCGATCCACCCAGGTCCTTCGTGTTCTGCAGCAACGTCGAAGTTTTATGCGTTTTGCTGTCGAGTGCGCCTGCAGCGCATCATTCGGGGATGGCGGCGATGGCGGCGGCGGGCTGGCTATTTTCTTGAGCGCAATTTCGCCAAAATTCAGGTCAATGCATTGCAGCCGGTCGCACTTTCCGTCCAACTTCTCCGGGTTGCTTACTACAAGCCAATGCTATTGTCCTGCGTAATCACGTTACCATTTCCATGCACATCTCATCAATTCTCGCCCTTCTTCCAGCAGGCTTGCTTAATATTCGCCTATTTCCAGTCGATCAATCCAGCGTTTCCAAGGAGGAGCTATGAATGCTAGCCGTGTTCGTGCAAACAGCTGATTTACGACTGCCATTGGAAAATGAAATGAAATGAGGAAAATCTAAAACGAAACGCTAGATGTTGCTTATGACATCAAGGAAACGCGTTCCGGGTTGGTGGAGGCGGCCGTCAACTGCGCACGAATATAAAATCGAATCGAATTTGCATAAGCGGTTTTTATTTCTGCCCCCATTCATCGCATTGCAATGCATTTCGTTTCATCCCCGGCCGTAGCGCGTTTTTTCCCTCTCTCCACCCCTCCATCGGCCATCAAAGTGCAGGGTATTCATTTACGACGAGCACTTTTAAATGTGTCTCACTCAACACTAATATTTTTCCAATTACGCTTCAATTTGCTGGCTACAAGCTCGCCAATCATGCAGATATTTCAACAGTTCTCTATTTCCTGTTTCCTGCTCAAGCAGCCCGAAATAAACTCAAAGTCGTTACAAATTAAGCAGGAGGTCTTCATTCAATGTATTGCAACTAATTCTGTTATCCTAGTTTAGACGATGACTACGACTCTTTGCTGTTAGTTGTTGGTGCTTGCCGTTTTCTCGACGCGGCTTTACTGAGAATGCTAAAACTTGGCAACTTTTTAACGATATGTTAGCGGGCGTCTCGGGAACTTGAGTCCCTAGGAGAATGCGAGTCCTTGCTGCTATTGTTGCTGACTTGGAGGACTTGGTACGACTCGCTCGCTCGCCCGCTTCCTGTTGTTTATTGCTCGCCGACTGCTGCTCCATGACGCTGTTATGTTTGCGCCCAATTTGTCCCAATACAAGTTCGTGCCCGTTTTCGATCGTATGCGGCCAGGATAATGCGAGTTCCGAACATTTCCTCTATTAGCAAACTGCAGCCAAGCGCCGACGTCGTCCACGCTCGAAGATTTAACTTCGTTCGGGGAAAAACTCATCAGCTAACCGCGAACATGCAAATTTACGATTCATTCATGTTTAGTGCCGAAATTAGCATTGCTTGCTGACTTAGTGCCCAAGTTTGCGATTTGCAATAAACGAGGAACAAAAGGTGAATGCAGAAGTACATTGGAAATGAACTTTGACGAATATCTGTACTGGTAAAGAGCATAATTGCCTGAATTTCTTGCTTGATGGCGCTGAATAATAGCACAATTGAAGAGGGGTATCTGTCCCATCGATGGAATACAAGTAACAATAATTGCGCACAATTGCAGCGGAATTATGCGCCCGCATTTCCGGTAATGTCTGCCGCCTGGCCAATCGCAGTCCTGGCATGTGTATGGATTTTTCACGCGTTCATTTCCACGCCAGTTTATTGTCAATTACCGACCATTCTTCTGTCTCCGTTCCGCTGTGCTGGTGGCCAATGTATTAGGACATTAGTGTCGATTATTACTTATCGACAAAAACCCATCATTCATCAAATGACTAATGACCGCAATGCAATTCTTCGGATGGCAAATGGAACAACATGAAACTGCAAAACTACCATCAAATGTACCTTAATGCACTCACAATAAATCAATCACGTAGCCAAGCTTGGTAGCCAAACGGTAACGTAGATGCCCTACGAGCCTAGCGACTCGAGTTCAATCCCAGGTACAGCGTTACCATTTTCTATCATATCTATGGTCGCAATATGCTCATCCCATCCGATCCCAATAACCCAATCCTATCTTCGCTGGCAGAAGCCTAGTGGCCCTGGAAATAAGATGTAAAATGGGTCCAAATGGAAGGATGGAGTTTTTCAAGACCTTAATTAAACAACCCATTTGAAAACAAAGGAGATGGGTAAGCAGCGGAATATACAAGGATAATTGGGATAATTGGGATAATGAATGCAACAGGATAATGAAGGAAAACGTGAATGAGCGCGAAAAGTTTGAACATTTAGGATTTGAGTCAGGTCGGTGAAAGAGATGGTATGTGAGAAAGCATGCAAAAGGCATCCTTGCTGTAATGGGCAAAGTACAAATGTAGAGAAGCGGTATCCTTTGCTTAACGCGAAGACGACATCCAACTTGGCTGGATGTGTCTCATCCTTGCTGGCGAGGATGAACATACAGGATAATGGCGGTTGCGGCGTTGTTGTCGGTGGCGGCGCGTTGGGTGTGTTTCTGGGGTGTCGTGTCAGCCGGTTACCGGGTAAAATCAATACAAAAGAGTCCCCTGCATCTCCCGTAATGCACCGACTTGCACAATTGTACAGTGCAAAACCAATTCTCTCGGCAAATAAGTACACAGAGTCCTGATTACAGTATTTTCCTGTTAATTATGAAAATGCAATCGGGAAATGGACGTAAGCGTGGAAGAAACTTAAGGCATTCAGATTAGAAAACGGAAAAAAACGCATGAAAAATGTATGGATGCAAACGTCTTCATTCTGGTGCGATAAAGATGAAGTGGAGGCTGATAGGAACGAAGGAATATGATGGAAACTTTGCTCTTGTCAACGCCTCATGTAAAAAAGAAGAATGCGATTCGTTTCTCCCTCGTTCTTTTCTTAGATTTTTATTATTCACTTTCGCAACATTTGCCGGGCATAATTTAATGTAATTTGTTGACTAAGCAATTCCAACAATTCAAATTCGATTTAAACATTTTCTGCGTGTCGACTATTGGGCAGGTTAATGAAATTATGTGCTGGCTTTGTTTGCCTGCCTCTTAAATGCTGATAAATGAAGCAGTTAAGCAACGAATTTGCTTTCCGTGAGAGTTTTTCTTAACTCATTTACGTTTGTTTATCGCATTTCATTTCGCCTGCCAGTCGCCACCATTGTGAGCTAAATTGGAATTAAATAATGGGTGGAGGTGTTGACACAAAAGGCAATTTGGGTCGGTCTGTTGTGACGTATTAAAAATGACGCCGGAAAGTCGGCAAACTTATCCCGGTTTTGCTCTGATTGCTTGCACCAAGCATTCACTACAAACAGGAACACGCAAACCGGAAATGTATTCTCTTTACTGCCTTGCATTGAAATGCTTTCGAATGGCGTATTCGTAGAAGTATAGTTTGTCACGTCTCTTTACATTTTTCTAAAACTAACTAGGTTAGAAAATCGAATTATCCAAGTCTTCTTGAATTATACAAATTGGCGGTTAAAATCTAAGGATATATATATTATCGATTCTATTCTACCATTTGGATTATGATATCTAGCTTCTTGTTTCTATCTGTATAGAAATTCAGTCCATCATTTCTTCTTTTTGGCGTTCTATGAGGATATTTCCCAATTTATTACACAATGCTTCAATATTTCTAAAGTTGCGTCTTTCCACATTTTCGGTGGTCTTCATTTCCTCTTTTCCTTTTCTGCTCTAGCTTGCCAGATTTCTTTCACCGTTCTTTTGTCGTTTGGGCGATTTACATTAAATGCTTTCATTTCTTCTCTCATATGGTCGTTTCTAATTCTATCTATCTAGTTTCGTTACTCCTTTGAATGTTCTAAGGAATTTCATATCTCTTTACTGCTTTGCGTAATATCCAGCTTTCGCTGCTATAAGTTAGTATAGGTTTGAATATCATCTTCCTGATCTTGGCATTTGTACTCTTTTTCTCCTT
Organism: Labidoglobus nevermanni; assembly: GCA_025447835.1. Lineage (NCBI taxonomy): Eukaryota > Metazoa > Arthropoda > Insecta > Coleoptera > Staphylinidae > Labidoglobus > Labidoglobus nevermanni. The sequence goes on along the minus strand of JAOEHK010041578.1, from coordinate 10,418 downwards.
GTTTAGCTGTGGTAGGTTTAGTTACCTTTTGCAATCGTTACGCTCTGCATTTTCTTGCTGAAATGTATAGCTAAAGAAACATTTTCAAATTTTCAATCGTTTAACGCCGGTCACCCAATCGTTTCGCTCCGATCAACCAATAATTCTGCGCCGATCACACAATCGTTGGGCGCCGATCAACAAATCGCTCGGCGACTATCGCCCAATCGTTCGATGGCGATCAACCACTCTTTGGCCGTCGATCATCCAATCGTTGGGCGATGATCACCTATTTGTTGCACATCAGTCACCCAATTGTTGTGCGCTGATCACAGAATCGTTACATACATTTGTTGTTACAACGTCCTGTTTCTATCGCTAATGACCCCTAGTTGCCTGAAAGTAAACATAAACCAAAATATTTAGCTCTATTTACATTAAATTTTAAAGTTACTTTTATTGCTTTGTTACATAAGTTCGTTATTTATGAATTCAATATTCTAAAATCTAGTAAGTTTGCGCATATTCTCAGGTGGCATATATTATTATATTGTATTTCATTGCTGGTACAAAGCAGAATTCGTGTCATTTTACACGAGCAAGTCTGTGATATAAACCTGTAAACTGAGTAAAGTTGCTTTATTAATTAACCCACTCACTAATTAACCCAATCATCTACGTGTGCGCAAATTTACGTTTAAGTCAAATTTCATGTTCAAAATATTCTCACATATACACATTACAAATGCTAGAATGAAATAAACAAAAAATCTGTTTACAACCATTTGAGACTTTTAATTAAATTTGATTTGGATGGAATTGCGAAGGGGTGTACACGTTGCTAAAATTAAAACGTGTGAACGTAACGAACGCGGTGTCAAACTACCACGCCGTCCAAAGTTTTCGCATCATCTTTGCTACTTCTGGTCCGTATGGCGCAATCTCTTGTTATCCCTACTCGCCGGCTGTCTGGGGCTCGATAGAACTTCCTTGTTGAGACTGAGCTAGCAGCAGCATGCCGCGATGCGCAAACTTTTGTTAATTACTGGGCGTAATACATTATTTTATAATCTGTTCGCGGGGAACTTTTTAATTTAAGCACGCCACAAGGACTTTTAAAGATAAACTTTGCGACATGTCCTCCCGTCCTGCGAGACACCACGCTAAAGGCTCTTCAGCTCTCCAATTCTATTCCAACCAGCGAGAGCGTATAATTTAAACACCGATTTTTCCCACCAATTTTTCCTCTCCTGTTCGCCTCCATTCCTGTAGATTCGCACCAAAATCTCGCTAACAGTTTTTCTTATTAATTTAACCAAGATTCAGATCACGTTACATCCAATTTCCATTCCGTTTCGCCTCTTCAAGTCGTTAGGTTAGGTTAGGTTACGTTAGGTTAGGTTAGGTTAAGTTAAGTTAAGGATAGGTTAGGTTAGGCCGGGTTAGGTTATTTCTTGATTAATTTGTCCAGGTTTAATATAATGCCACATTTAATTTG
>JAOEHK010041357.1:8511-19033 GCA_025447835.1 Labidoglobus nevermanni | reverse complement strand
ATGTTTAAATTCTACTTGAAAGATTAATTTGTTGATTCCGTTTCACCAACGTGAGGAGAAATAGTTTGCCAACTTTTATCGTTTAGGCGATTTGTCAGATGTGTGCTTACAGTATCGGATTCTCACAAGTTGAGTTTCCGGATATTTCTTTCGCGATTGAAATATTGGCAATGGCCCCGAATTGTAATTACACGCCAAATTGAATAGAATTTAATGAAATATCCGACTGGTGCTAGTTTGATGCATTTGAGAGAAAATTTCAATTGCAATTCGCTTTACGAATTATTCTTGGCTTCGCAATTGTAACGCGATCGTCATTTTGACACTGCCATTGACAGGTAGTTAGGTGGTGCGCATTTAATGAAAATGACGCTCAACTTCTTTTCATTTGCAATTGAAGGTAATTCAATTTGCTACTGATTGCCATATTATTTCCAATTACAACATAAAATGTGGCCATTCAAATGAAATTTTAATTAGTAATTTGTTCGCCCCGTCATTGGAAATGTTCGGGTGGGCGACGTGCTAATTTTCTTTTACAGCGTATTCATGAAAAATGAAGTCATTAAACAATGATTATTTCATCAGTATAAACGTAACTGACTGATTTAGAAATTGCAAATACGAACTGGGGTTTATTGGGCTTACTTTCAACGAAGCCAATCTCTACAAATCTAGTGAACTTGTAGCAGCAGTATATCCATCAACCAGAGACGCAGTCATTAGCAATTAGAAATGAAATCAGTCGCAGCATGACCTTGTGGCATTGCTAACGTTTGTTTCTAACAAACAACGCCATTGAAAAGACGAAGCCGATCGCACCCGCTTCGCAACGGCACGATTTACATTACGCAGGATTGCCTTGGCATGCGGCATGCAGGACGAAGGGTTGCACGAACGCACGCACTGCAAGCGCGCCAGCATTCGCGGCAGCGGTAGACAGGACTATAGTGAGGGGGCGGCAGGTGCGCTCCTGCAGCATACCGGCGACCTATGCGGCCGTAAACAGACTGATCGGCGTCCAGGCGAGTTCACAGTCGCGTCGGGACGCTTGCGCCGGGACGCGGACGCTGCAGGATGAGGCGGCGCGCAGGATGCAATGATAAGCAGGATTCGAGTTGAAGTTAGGCGTTCGCATTTCCTGCAGGTCGCCAGATGCGGCAAACTTTTGTTAGGGTGCGATAATTACAAGCCAATCAATGCATGTTTAGAATTTGCAACCATTAATGATCCAAATATGCGGGAATTTTTTTATCCGATTTGAGTTAGCAGTAACACACAATTTCTACGCTAAAAGCGCAAAGTTTGCTGTGAACTTTGCATTAACAATTGCCCTTGGAGCATTTTAGTCAATGTAATTTTACACCTTTTTGCTCTGGCTGTCTCACTGAATTTTTATTGTACAGATACAGAAATTTAGCACAATATAGTATACGTCCCTAAAACATCAAAAATGCACTTAACTCAATTTTGACAAAAATGTCACTTAACACCTTTTTGCTCCAAGGGCTTCAATTAGTTTACGCACGTTTGACTTGACATTGTGCGTGCAGAGAAATCCAAGCTGCAACGTGACGGCGAAATTAAAAAGTTGACAAGCTAACAAGAAAAGTTTTTCAATACCGCACGAGGAGCAACTTTCAATTTTCTATCATTTTAATTACGCGCGCAATTTTCCGTCAGCGTAAATTATCAGCTGTTTACCGGCGTTTTCTCGCAAGTTTACAGCGTGCGAACGGCCACTTCAAACGATGGTGATGATGCAGTTGTTGTCGTTGTTCCGCTGAGTGGAAATTTTAATTAAGCTCTCCGCTCACATGCTACTTTACGACGTTCAAATCGCGCGGAATAAAACTTGCTTCACGTGTAAATTGGCGATTATCATGCTCCCAGCGTGTTCAGAACGTAAAGGAATTGAAGATAAATGAGCGAAATTAATTTCCTAGATTAAACATATTATAAGTTTCAATGGCTGCCATTCCGCTCTCAATTGAAGAGCTTTTTCAACTTGTCATTTGTTTAGCGCAACTTGTAATTTATTAATGAAATGCCAACAAGCCGTATTGTGTGTTGCTTCGCTCATAATTAATTTCCATTCACTTCATTTCGAGTAAAATCAATCAAATTCCCTATCCCTCGGTTTTACAGGCAAGGCAGGCAGGCTTTCACTGAGATAAACGCTTTTATGTTTGGTCATAACATAAAGTACCAGGGCTGCATTTTATAAACTGAATACGAGAAAGTCATTGGCAGTTACGAAGATGTGAAGATGTTTATCCAGTCATTATTTTTGATTTTATGCGTAAGGGATCTATTTTGAAAATAACCACTTTCATCAAATTGTCATAAATATAATCCCCTGCGAAATGAATATAAATTGGTTGTTTATTTATTTGCCAGACAATAATGGATTATCAATGACGATTCTATTAATAAATTTATTTCAATAATGCGTAGTTACACTGGAATAAAAAAGGAAGTAGACTTGAGACACGAAGGCTAAGGATCATGATTATTCCTTTGCCCACGTCTTAAATTCTATGTAATGTGACATTCTCTTGGAGATGATATGTGCAGCATGCTTCTGGTGCGTGATAACAGGATGAAATAAATGTCAGGAAGGTATCTCACATTAGTATTTCACAAGCACCCAAGATGTGCGTCGTATTCCAGTAGATGTAGAACTAAATTTGCTCTCGCAAAAGAAAGTCGCATAAAACAAATGCGAAGCAGACGAGTTTATACAAAAATATTTTCATCTACACTCTTCATGCTTGTAACTAGAATTATTTGAAACATTCATGGCTTAATTGAATTAGTTTCTCAACATCACTATTCCTCGCCTGCTGTTCTTTGTGAGCTTCGAGGAAAAAGGAAAAACCAACACTTTTTAGGATTAATAGGTGCAATGACTAAAGTTTATTTCTCAAGCGTTTGTTGCTTTCTTCTTTCCTGTCCCGATTAAGCGCATTTTCTGGCACAACGCAGATAAATCCGGAAAGTTTCAAGGACAAGATATCTTTTGTGCTTCTCGTTAGTTTAAGTCATACTTTCCTGTAAGGACATTTCAATTTTAAAAGAATAAACAATTACAATTTAGAGCTATAATTATATTCATCATTGTTGTTGGGATACCATAAATACTTAAGAGACATCTTCATGTAAATGGTAATTGTTGCAACTCGCAAAGTGAAAGATATCTGTTGTAGTTACAGAAATTCAATAGGAAATGTAGGAAGCCGGAGTTGAGCAATTCCAAATGCCATCCTGGGGAAAATCAATACATTGAATATGATGAAGTTGTCCACCGCTAGGTGGAGCTATTGGTGACATTACAAAACAAAAAGGTTTAACTGGAAACATTTATAGTTTAAGGGATACGAACAAGGCAAAATGTAGAGATAACAAAGCAAAGTATTTGAAATCGCAATAATTTTTAAAGTGGCAGCTTTCATACTTGCAAAATTGCGGCCTTGTGCCTTTTTGATTGCGAATTTTTCACTGAAACCGCACTAAATCTAGACAAGACAAGTATAGGCTATAATTATGCTCGGTTTTTCGTATTTTGCATGTATTTCCTCAGCACACCTCAAATTCTATGCATTTCAATGTACAATATATAATCTTCTAAAACAAAGACATCCATACACCTGCAATTTTCAAATAGTTTGTATTCAGCATGCTTGGAATAATGTGTAACACAATCATGCATGGCTTTGTACTGTCATAACGTCATATTCATTAACTTGATTATAATTTCCGTAAATTACATTTTATTAAATGTGCTCATAAGGCAACATTAATGCATGCTTTTATTTGAGACTGGCACTTATTTTGAATTTTTAAGGTTAATGGATTGCTCAGGGATATATATTGGTTTTTCGAAAAGTTGCATAGCTTTAAACTTCAAATTGAACATATTGAACATTGCAAAAAATGTAAGTCATAAATTTGGTCACTCAGTGAGAAATTGGCATAGTTTTTACGCGTATTTAAAAATAAAAACTTTAATATCAAGATTAATATGTTGATTAAGCATTATTGTTCAAATCACGCTCAGGCAAAACACATTAAAATTTTATATTGTGTGCATTTCTGCGAATATTTGTTTCGATTTTAATTGGATTTACTGATATGATATTTAAATTGGTTATTTAGAGGCATGCATTTGTTGCTGGATAGTCAACAATAATTTGACGGCTTAAGTTAATAGAAATTTCATTTTGCGATTTGCAAAATGAAATTATCATTCATTCCACCCATTTATTATGTCAGAGAATTGAATCTCATTGCCGTGATTTGAGAATTGTTGGGAAGTAATTGAAGAAAGGGGGAAAGTTGAAGTGCATTAGCAAGAAGTCATTAAATGACGTGCGGGGGATACAGCACACTGAATGCTTACTTACTATTTACAAATAAGAGCGCTGTTTGCACGAGCAAACGCAGAAAGGAGAGCGCAGGCCGGAAAATTTATGAGGCTGACAGGCAGAGTGAGTCGGGAAACGTGCGGCAACGCAGGTACTACGAGATGCACCCGGATGCATTACACTTGGCGGCAATATATTCATGCGCTGTCGCTGTTATTCCTCACGGAGGAAGTCGGCGAATTCGAGAAATAAACTCGCGTTTAATTGCCCAACTTCATGCACCAATTATTGCCAACTAGGACTGCGGCGTGGCCGGCATTCGCTGGAAAATGGAGGTGTTATGCAAACGAATAGCAACTCATGTTAACGCACCTTGTTTCCCCCTGATGTTTCATCATTAGTATTCCATTCTGATGCCTGTTCCTCGCTCTTGTTTTCCCGATTCGAAGCCAACTGGAAATTAGGGGCGGCTGGAAAAACATTTTGCACTCTGAATTAAAATATCAGTTAAGACAATGATGAGCTTAGACCTTGGGATAGCTAAGAGCATCCTGGGCAATCGCATCTTATGCAAGACTTGCTCGTTTCCGAGTCCTGAAACTAGGGCCGCGTTAAGCCAGGATCAAATTCATGAATAATTTCAACACTGCCAACTTTCTTCCAGTATTTTTACGAGTAATTGTTGCGATATTCAAAAGGCAGCGTTGCTCACAATGTCTTCATGTTGCAGCAGGAAAGGGAAAGAGATGCGACTTAAATCCGCAACAAATTGTGGGGCATTAACATAGTTACAAGTTGCACATTGTGCTAAATTGGAGTTACAAATGCATTTCATACGTAAATGCCACACATCTGAATGCGCAATACGGCTGATTGCGTAAACAACGCTTCGCTAATTAATGGAACTTAACGCCATTGCATCCCGGTCTTTAATCAGAATTAAATATGAAATGTCAAAGTACAACCGGGGCCCCTAGCAATTATCCAATTTCAATGTTGACAATTTTCCGGAAGAGGAAGCCATATTTGACTGTGGTTGCATCGTTAGATGAGATTTTCTTTAGCATAAAATGATTATTTTTCAAAAATCAGTACTAGCCGGTTATTCTATCATTACACGACATTCGGAACAATTCCATAAATCATAATCGCCTGTCATTGAGGTTAAATGGTAGTTTTAACAAAATCCGACTTTCCAATGAAATATGACTGAAATTTAATTCCACTTAAAACGTGCATTAGGGTGAAATGTCATGTGGTCTCATTTGAATTGCTTTTAGTTTAATTGCCTAGTGGATCACCCGCTCTCGCCCGTCTTTGATGGCCTGATCCAGCATATCGATGGCGTTTTTAGAACATTTCACATTTAATTTTAGCGTGCTCCCTCAACAATTCATTTCGACACTCCGAAACTGTTTCCCGCTCCACCTTCATTCGCATTCATTAAATCGAACAATAAATAGCGCAACGCTGAGTAACAATTCAATGCTTTATAGAGCAACTTTTATTCGGGAAACGCGGAAATCGATTGTAGGTGGATTTTAATTCCCAGCTACCCCAGATATGATATTTGACATTCTAATACCAAATTAGTATAAAATGCAGCCTTGCCTCAATGCCTCAACTATTCGAAATTTATAGCCGTTTGTAAACTGTCCGATCCAGGCAAATTCAGTCCCATGTGGGCATGTAAGCTGCATCAGTGCTGTCCATGCATTTCCCGAAACTAATCGTTGTCCACCGCTATCCAATCGTACTAAGGGATGGCCCAATTTCTTTTTTTTTCGAATGCATGATGAGGACTGGGACTGGGACAATTAAGGAAGTGTTTTACGGCTCTCTTGTTCAATTACAAGTGGCATTCCTGAAGATACATGATTATTGTTATTGGCTTCCCTCATGGAGCAATCAATTTCATTTCAGTTGGTCCTAGTTGCTGCGGAATTCGATGCAATCATCGTCACAAGGCAATTGATCAATGGTAGTAAACAACTTACGTTTTATTTTGTTCCATTCGATCAGAATCTAACGCATAATTGATTCGAATTCTTTAATTATTCGAATATTAGGCAATGAGATTTTCCATCGTTTTGGAAGTAAACAGGAAGGAAATTCGCTTAGTTTGGTAATGAATAATTGAGCGAGCTTGGCGTTTTTCACTCCTTCATTATTGCAAAAATTATACATGAAAACATATATGTACATCAAGTATTTTGACAAATGACATTCTCATTTGTTGCGGCTGCTATTCTTGATTAAAATCACTCTCAGCGTTCGGTGCTTATTGCAACCTCCTTATTGATTATTAGCCTGGAGGAGTTTTGGTTTATTGCGATTATTGTATGAATGGGACATCGAAACGAAATTAAAATTTTACTCAAAATGTGTAGCTGGCATTGGCGTTAATTTGCGTTGCTAATTGCTGCAAGCAATTAGTGGCTACTGAAGCGCGGTTTAGATGCGAAAATAGATCAATTGATTATCGATTCAAATGGCGATGAGGAGCGTGTTGATCGATTCCGCTTCACTTCTACGCTGAGAAAACATCTATGATGAGGAATTGAGCTGGAAGAAACAAGCTACAATCGCATTTCTCTCTGCGATTCGCTATTAGTTTTATTTGCATTATGCGGTTTGTATTTGATACTCGCTCGAGATTCGTATTTGCCTATTTCGTCAATTTGCCGGAATCATGATTGGTTATGCAACTGATGTTTACATTCGGCTAATATTGTCAATTTTGCAGATGAAACATGTTCATTCGAGATATTGAGAGTCATCATCATTATTACTATAATTATTATTTATTCACTGCAAAACTGATTGTTTTCCACATGACAAGTTTGTGACTGTTACTTCATTTACTCTAGCCACTTGAAAATCGTAGAGAATATTTGGCAAATCGTTTGGTAATGATGATTGATGATCGCTTTTCTTACTACACCTACATTTCTGCTAGTCTTTACTTTGCTTGATGATTGTTTTTCGCCAACTTTACATTGTCGCTACATAGTAACATTGATTAAAGTGCATCACGGAGCATAACGTTGTCTTCACATGAATATTGGAAGTAGTTTGTGGTAGTTGAAGAGCATTCGGCTCTTCATTCATGTCCTAACGTTTCCTTCTCTCAGAACCTGCGCTTGCATTGTTTGAGTAATTGATTAGTAAGTACATAGTACATGGAGCTCATAATTGAATCGTGAAGCACAATAGATCTTATGCAAACACCGAAAATTTCTACATTTAATAGAATTTCGTCCAAGTTCTTTATGCAAAACGGTTTCTTTTCGATTTGATCGCTTTTCCAATACTTTCACTGCACCCAAATTGCATTGCAACTTACAGTTTTCAACTCGAATATCCAATGATTCACAGTTAAAGAAGTCGTAGCATATTTTTCAAATAAACTGGCCAATCTGCTCAACATTTCATGCCAATATCCAATTAATACTGTTAGTCGTTTTTGGTAGCTTGTCTTCCCTGGGAAAATCGTCTAGAAATGGAGTTTATTTATTTGGAAACTTAAGAAAATAACATTTGAATTCGTGTCATATTTTTAAATTTCATGATGAATTGAAACTGATTGGGAAGCCAATGAGGAAATATTGAAGAATTGTCTCATTTCGTTTGAAACGGCAGCTTTTCACTACGTCATCGGCGCGAAACGATCTCCTCAAATAGGCCACGAAGGAAAGCCGGAGTACGAGCGTTATTTGTTTACATAATCATCCTTTATGACTAGCTACGCGGGAGGCTTGACATCTATCTACAGTTCGCATATGTACAGGATCTGATATGGCGGTCGATAGGCTGAAAGAATAAAAGGCAAGAAGAGAATGTGATACATTAATGCCGCACGTCTCGGCGCATATCACACGGGATCACAATAATGTCGCCCGTCGCATTCGCAAATCGTCATTGTGCGTCACTGGTCCTCCAATCATAAAAAATTAGCACCATTTGTATTAAAACTCCTGCCTCATTCGTCAAGGGTTACGCTTCGCTTTGGCATCTCTTCGTCCTTATGTTTTACGTATGAAATTATCAATCGATTGCCATCGATCGTTGGACCTATTGAGACAGAGAGTCAGAGAGAGAGAGAGACTGGGCGGTTAACTAGCAGTGGCCGATTAGAAGCTTGTCGTGGTCAGCCGACTGCTAGTGAGGTCCACTCAGAGGCTAGAGCCGTATTCGGAGCTGCGGCGGTGGTCGACGTGCTTGAGATACGTCTCGGAGTAGATGCTGCGCGTGCGGTCGTCGTAGCGCAGGGATGGGCGCCGCACGTCGTACGCGTCGAGGTCGGAGGGTGGGCTGCGGCAGAGGCTGCAGAAGGCGCACTGCAGGGTGTTCTTGAACGCCTCGCGGAACTCGCGGTTGAAGTAGGCGTAGATGAGCGGGTTGAGGGTCGAGTTGAAGTAGCCGATCCAGAAGACGATCGTGACGACGATGTCGGGGCAGTAGCAGGCGCTGCACAGCGACGTTGAGATGTACCAGAGGAAGAAGGGCAGCCAGCAGAGGATGAACGTGCCCATGATGATGCCGAGCGTGCGCGCCGCCTTGTGCTCGCGCTTCATCTTGATGATGTTGCGCTCCTTGGTGGGCGTGTGGTGCGGGTCGAGGTTGATCTCGTGCACGAGGGTCTTGGACGAACCGCCCGAGTTGGAGAGCATGTCCCCGTTGGTGTTGTTCTGGTGCAGCAGGCGCGCGGCGCCGTGCCGGTGGAACATCTCCTTCTCCTGGCGGTTCGCCTCGCGAAAGATGGCCAGATAGGTGAAGATCATGATCGTGCACGGGATCCAGAAGGAGATGCTGCTGCTGATCACCGCGTAGTACTTGTTCACGCGGAACTCGCACACGGCGGGGTTGCGCGCACGAAACGTCTGGTGCGCGTCCGTCGTGTACCAGCCCATGAAGATGGGCACGAAACTGATCACTGCCGGGCTGATCCACGTGTTGAGGATCATGATAGCGACCACGCGCTTCGTCATGCTGATCGGGTACTTGAGCGGGCGCACAATCGCGTAGTAGCGGTCCACGGAGATGCAGCACAGGTGGAGGATGGAGGCGGTCGAGAAGTAGACGTCCAGCGAGTTCCACACGTCGCACATGAAGTAGCCGAAGAGCCAACGGTCAAAGAGCTGCACGCTCGCATTGAATGTCATCGCGAACATTGCCACAAGCATGTCGGCCAGCGCTAGCGAGATGACGAAGTAGTTGGTGATGACGCGCAGCTTGCGGTGTCGCATCACCGACACGATCACCAGCAGATTGCCGAAGATGGCCGCCACGATGATGCACGCCATCAGGATGGCGCGCACGAAGAGCAGGAGGAAGTCGGACCACTCCTGCTCGGCGGCGGCGTCGCCGGCCGTCGTCAGCGTGCTCAAGACGACGGCCGGCGGGGTGCTGCTGGTGATGCTGACGTTGACGAGCTCGTTATCCATGGTATAGGGGTGGCTTGCCCAATGCGCTCAGCGTCCCCGATGCCCCGCCGCTATCGTTTGTCCCTCGGCCATCTGAAACGGGCCACAGAATTACATCCATACTCTCCGATCTCCTACTTCAAAGTGCTCCAGATGTTGCAGCTATAAAACTGCCTCAGTAACTTAATTGCGTCCACTTGGACAATGCGCAACCGTTTGCGAGAAGTACGCATTGGGACTAAAAATAAAGGGGCGGCTTAACGCGCCTGCCGATGAAAGCCTCTTATTAAACTAGACTGGGAAACCAGGCAGGGAAACAAAGTTTGGCGTTGTCGGCGGCAATAATTCAATAGCTCGGGCCCGGCTTTTTACTCGCCGCCTCCGCTCCCAGTGACATGAAGCAAGACTTTCGATGTTGTTGCTGTTTTTTTTCTACATCGACACGATTGCATTAATGTTATGTTTGTGGTCCTGGCAGGCGAACGGTGGCTGATTCCGCCCCGCATTTTGGTCGCCGGTGTTTGCTGTGAGCGCATTCATATTGATGTTTCGATCATGGTCGAGTTCATAGCTGCGCTTGCGAACCCTAGTGTGGTAGCTGCTTTGCTCTGATGAAACTTTTCTGCATTGATATGCGTCATTCTTCGCCGATAGCATTCGGCCCGTCGTCCCGCTATCAAATGGCATTACAACCACGATAAATGTCAGAATGGCTTCCAAATATAACGT
>JAOEHK010041246.1:0-16285 GCA_025447835.1 Labidoglobus nevermanni | reverse complement strand
GCCATCAACAGCGCTTAAGAATGCAATTCGCAGAGGCGTTCGTCTTAAAGCAGCCATTCGTTACGCTGCAGTCGCGTCGCGATGAAGCGAAATTAATTAAAGCTCTCTTGGCGTGTGTTTGGCTAGTTGGCATGCAAATATGGGCGATAAAATGTGCAATTTGCGACATTCTCTCGCAATGAATCCAATGAACTGCCGCTGTTCGTAATTGCACCTTGAGCACACTCTTCACATGCGGCAATTATTCATCGAATGGCGACTCGCATCCAGGATGAGCAATATCGGGCAATCAGGAGACTAGGTGCGAATGCTAATTAATGCTTCGATTCACATCGGAGCGCAATCCAAGTGTGCAATATTAATGATGTGTGTAATGCGCGCGTAAATTACGCGCCTGCCGAATATTTCATCTCGTAATCTAATCCGGCGGCGAGGTGCATCCCTGCACGACATCCTAATTAGCTTTTAACTATTCAAATCGCATGCATATTGACGTAAAGCTCTCGCGACCATGAAGACGATGGATGAGGTCGTCCTGTGGTCATTGTAGCACAATGGCTACGTCTTCACGTTCACATGCGCGTCCTGCGAGTATTGATCTCACAATACACTGCGAAGGGCGGCGGGGGCGGCGAGTCCTTTGACGGCGGCATCCGTTATGGCCGTGTGTGTGCTTTCGGCGCTTTCGGTTCGCTGAATGCGCGCACCTGAAGCGATTGGGAAAACCATCATGTGTAGTCACATTTCACGCTCCCAGCGTGCCTCGCCATTAATTAATTGTGCGCCTAGCTAATTAATTAGCTGTGGCAGATGCTGCGAATGCGCACACTGCAATGCCGACTTCCAATCAGCCGACAACTGCCAAGATTGTTCGGCTTTTCCATCAAATCGCAGAAATCAACTCACTATCAAAAGCGGCAAAGCTAATTAATCATGCCATGAGGAGGACACTTAATCTACAAGTAGCTGCTACTAATAAAATCACATAATGGAAGTGTGGATGTAATCAAACATCCGTTAATCTGAGAACCTCCCTCTGCTCGCAACTTTTATTTAATGACAAAAGTAAGCACATTTCATGGTGATGCAAGCCTTCATCATAAAAATGTTTAATAACATTTGATAAATTGCGAAGTCCGAGCACCCAAATAGCGGAAAACTAACGTTAATGAAAGCTTCATTTTGCGCATTAGACCAACGATTGAAAGCAGCTTGTACCTGCTTGACTTGTAATGCGCAAATCGGCTTTACTTCCAAAAGCTCAGAGTCTACGAATCGAGTCGATTTTCATCGATTTCCAGAGGAGACAATTCATCTCTACTTCTTACTACATTCGCCTGCATTCTGCAGCATGATTCGCAGATGCTTTTTATCAGAGTTCGCTGAAAGGGCGGCTTTGCAGAAAAATGCAGGATGTGACATGGTGCAGCCATATGTGGCACATAAAAAACGGTTCGGCAGCTAATGCCAGCTATATTTTCAGTCTCCCTTTTACCATCCAACGTATTAATTCCACATTTTGGCCATCAAAGCTCGAATTGCGCCACTCTGAATGGCCTCTTATTGCTGCTGTTTTGTTCTGCTGGAAGGAAGGGCGCACTGGGTGTATTGCAGTCGAATTAAAAAAGTTTTGATTAACTGCTTGCCGCACACTGAACGTGGACGTTCATTTTAATATTGAATAATCCGCTGATTAATTGCGACTTTAATTTGCGCTACGTGCTTCCTTGATGCCGCATTTTTGCATGTAGGGGCGGAGTAATGGGGCGCTCCACAGCATCAAATGAGAAATGAACTTCCTTCATTGCGCACATTTCTCCTTCGGACTTTTGAGTGGAAATGGCGATTTTTTGACGAAGCGTAGGGCAGTGAAAGCAGCAGCAATAAAAGCTGTCACAGTTCGGATTGCTTGTCTTTAATTAGCAATAAAATCGAGCGAACCGCCTTCAATTTTGACACAATAAATAAAATCTTTACGGCTCTCCTTTACGGCTTCAATTAGCGATAAGCTTTCTTTAATGTGGCGGCTTGTCTTTCCCTCGAATACGATTCGCCAGCCGTTTTCATCTGCAAGGATGTCGCAATTCGGTGGTGGGCGAATATTCATAACAAAGCTATGCTTAATTGTAAGCCGACGACTTGCCAATTAAACTTTCCTAATGATTCTTTTTCTGGCGATAATATCAAGCAAATTCATGGCGCAGAGTTTTATTGGCAGCATCGACATCGCTTAAAGCGTGCTAGAACTTTACAACGCGCCCTTTTTCCGTTTTCCTCGAATCGAGTGTAATTAACGCAGAAAAAGCAGCACAGAATTATGCCAAGTTTGAGAATGAAGCGAGTTTAATTGGAATGAATGCAAATGCTGTCGAGTTTTTCAATCACACGCCGGACAAGAGCGGAAATTCGTGCTGGACATGAGAATAATTCGCAGGTTGGGAGCGGTCTTCAAACGCAATACGCGGTCCCTTATCAGACTGAAGAGCTGCCAACTATTAAGCGCTAATGCACGCGCAGTAATCACGCGAACAGCGGCGAGGAGAGCGAAAGAAGAATTGAGAGCAATTTAAGGATTAGCGACCCGGCGTTCTGCTGCTGGAAGATAGATGGGTTCTCCCAACCGGAGGATAATACTGATTCGTTGATTACCATTGAACTATTTCAATTTTTCAGAATTCGCAATGTGTTCCCCATATTTTCAATCAAATGGAGATAATAAATCATGGCCAAAGTTCACTTTCCTTGCTGATATCTAAAACTATTAAGTAATGAGAAGAGATGAGATTTTCCGCAATTGGGTGATGGGGTAATTGCATCCAGAGATTCGTTGTCCATGAATGTGTATTTGGCAGCTAGGAACCTTGGACGTTTTTAGATTGAATAGTTGCTTTATCTCATCCAGTCTTTTAGCTGACGCGCTAATGGGACTCGCACTATCCGGCGTGTTTCCTTTGAAAATATTATTCCCTGCAGGCACTCACGATATTACGTGCGCATGTCGCTTCTAATTTCCACTCGCGTAGCAAGTGCGTGAAAAAGTGTGAAAATTGAACAGCGCCGAGCTGCAATGTGCTCACGTGATATTGCTTGATCTTCAAACAGATGCGAACGATGGCGTCGGATGCACAGGCGCAGATGCCTTCCGCATTTCTATTCGCTTCCATCGCATCCAGGTGAATTGCATCGAAACGCGAGAAATATTAACGCCTTCCGAACAAATGTATCCGTTTCAGAACGTTTGCCTTGAAAGGATAAAGCGGATACGTCCCGGCAATACTTCGTCATCAATAAATCATGTTACGCAATTGCAAATTGCGCGCGGCTCATATGGCAACCCGATTGCGCAACAGGAAGGAAATTGCAGGAAAGTCGCTGGCGAGGCAGCCACAACGCCGCCAATAAAATATTGTAATTTATACATTAAAAGCGTCGATGGGCGCTCAGCTGTAGATGCTCTTCAGCATTGCGATGGATCTGAATGCGAAATTTCGGGCGCGGATGCCGGAAATGGGCGATGAAGTATATCCGAATGTGTTCGAATGCCACGGGCGTTAATCTCATGTGCCACGAAATACTGCGCAACTGCCACACTGAACAACATTGTCTACTGCGCTTCCAAGATCGATGTCTACTTGTCAGCAATCCGGAAACGCGGAAAATATCGCAAATAAAACTATTCGGTAAGCGCAAATATCTGCAAACCACATCCCAATACATTCTGTAAATTGCATTCTCGATTATATCCCCAAACGATCTATTTCATTCGTTATCTAGCCATTAATCATACTAATAGTGGATGACCCAGCCCTGCCTGGCTTTTACTACAATATCTTTCTTTCTACTTGAAGAACACAAAAATGGTTCTTCAATTCTTTCTGAATATTTTCATTGCTTCAGGAGTTCACGGAACAAGTCTAATATTTCATTATGATACATTTATTTGTAGTTTGGGAGTAAATTGAAAGGGGAAATATTGTTCCATCGTGCTACGATATTGTCATCATTTTGACGTCCTGAAACAAGCGATTTCGTGCGCCATATGTATTCATTATCCAACAGATCGGAAACGCGCTCTCATATTTATACAATTATGCAAACAGATATCGCAACAGAACAATTGGAGGACGAGGGTAATTGTAGTTGGCGAGCAGTCAACGATTGACTTGGGCAAACAGCAATAAACAGGGACGATATCCGCCAATTCGTCGACACTTTCCATGGCGTCCTTCCGGTTGTCCATTTCAATTTCCCCCGCAAGTGGCCTTTGTGCCGGCACTTGCTTGAATGTCAATTACCCCACTTCAATAAACTACCCCCAAATTTGACGTGTGCCTGACACAACTTGAAGTTGAAGTTTTGGTTGTCTTCGCGCGCACCTGAAGGGCGAGTTTCTCTATTTGCGCCTGAATGGCGCACACGTTCGAGACATTATCGCCACAATCAGAGCCGGACGAGGATAAATTATAGCGTCTGGACACGTCGGTGTCAGAGGTTGACCTTTTTGCTGGAAAAAGGGCGGGCGAATTGCATTCCGCGCTGCTTCAAATTACACATGTGGCTCAGGCATTCGGTGGCGTTATCGCAAGGCGCATCTCATCTGCCGTAATCATCTGTCGTGACTGCGATTGCGTGACAGCGTCATCGGCGACGGCCAATAACTAATTGCCGCACGAACGCGCGTGCTAGAAACTCATTTCATTGCTGCTTACGCAGGTTACCAGGTTGGCACGTTTTTTGTTCCGTTCTACCCTCGAATGCAAGAGCAATTACATGGGCGGACTGAGACGAAGATAGAATGAGGAGATGTGTAGCCATGTCGCGCTTGTCGCTGCGACGATTGGGAAATTGGCGCAATTTCGTGAATTTCCCCGCTGGAGACACTCCAACTGCCGTCTATTTTTCACCGGCGAACTGTGCGCCGACACTTCTCCGTATAGAAAAACAATAAACATGCCAGGAGGTGCTGTATTCCATCCGCAATGCAATTTTCGTTGGATCTGGAGCAATTTCCTTGCCTGCACCCGTTTAATTCGACGCGAAAGTGTTGCATTTGATTTCGTTCCGCCCCGATTTATCTCGGCGGACATTTGAGCGTCTCTAATGAATTCGCCGAGTATGGCAATCAATGAAATGGACCCGCCATACTTCAATAGGGTTGAAGGCACGAAGCGAAATGCAGCTGGCAGCATTCAATTTCACGATCTGCCAACGAAAATTGTGCACGGTGCAATTGCGACTCAATAGTTTTTTATTAGCTGCGTGCAAGCAGCAGACGTAGAAAGCAATTTCATCTGCTTGTAAGATAAATAATATCGATGCACGATCTGGCAGCAAAGCAACAACAACAACGCCGCGACGCGAACAGGGAGAGGGATGCACGCCGCATTTCTTGGCGTCGTCCACTCCCAGCATCTGCAAGACGTTGTGCTCACTGCGCTGCAATCGTAAATCTTCTCATGTTGCTGCTGCTGCACTCACTGCCACATTGCACACAATCATTTCCTCCCGCAATAATAGCAACTTTGGCTATCTTATCACAAGCGCCAGCGAACTGCCTCCCATCGCATGCTGGATTATAATTTTCCTAATTCGCACTTCCGAGTGCATATTTTCCTCGCTGAAACTGGCGAATAAATAATTCAACAGCATCCCTAATCATGCTTTGTTCTTCCATAAGATAATAACGGAAATTAGATTGTTTATGAAATTTCTCGTTAAATTGCAAACAATGGGAAAATGTGGAACACTTCTAAACACTGACCATAGCAAAGTTATTGCTAAAATTCTGCCAGCATGAGTGAGTCACTGATTAAAGTAGTAAAAGCATGTTGCTTGTGAGCTACAGCTGCTGAGGTCCAAAAGAGTTACGGGGAAATATTCAAGTTAAGTATCCTAGAGTTTTCCTATTGTCGAAGCAACAATACAACGTGAAAAGTCTTGAGGAGAATCAAGGTTCTGCGTTACTAATAGTCACAGTTTACAATTAGTGTTATCCTTATCGTCCTGCGCCCTTGAGGGTGGCAGCCGCACCAGCCACCACCCTACATTCTTCTATTTACTTTCCCGTCGACAATAAACTATCTGCACAAAATGCTGTCCAGCGCAAACCAACTCAGCCATTCACAAGTCGGCATTCGGCAAACAGGGGCAAGTTTCTCATTGCGCCATGTTTGCGTTATTTATGTGTGCTTTCAAATTGAATTTATTTATTGCGCACGCCGCAGGCAACAGCCGAATGCAGGCAGCATCCGACTTGTTTGCGGAAAATGAAAAGGGTCACAGAGAGCACCCGATTATTGCCGATTTAAACAAGTTGCAGCTTCTAGCTTAAGCCAGCAAATTCGCAGCAAACTCAGCGACAAAGGGAGAACTATTTCTAACATTCATTTCGTCAGAGCAATCCAGTATTGAACTGTTTACCTTTTACCTTGATTAGGTGGATTATTCAAGGGTTGGCACACATCTGGTGGCGGATATTTTTTGTTCGATCTGCAGGGCGCGTAGCGGTTGGATAGATATTAATTAAATTTTAACGTTCGTTTGCATATTTTTAATTTTGTATCAGCACAAAAATATATTACGCACGCATGGCTGGTCACTAGGCACGATATTTTTGTAAATTCAAAGTTTCAAAACGCGATTGTCCGGGGGTGAGGGTGTGTCATGTATGATGTGCGTACATGCGAATGACATTGATTGCCAGAGCAAATTCGGGGCGATTAAATGCAGCAACAGCAGACACAGCATTTATTGTTACAGATATAAATAAATACCAACTCGTTTTGCGATTATTTCCTAGAGGGTTAAACCTCATTTTCTAAACTAAACTTCTCTCTGGATACTTGATTAGCTAGTAATGAATGACAAACTTTCGACAATGTGACAAGTTTTATTTTCATTCTAAGATTGGTTAAAGAGACATGGCGAGTAAATGACTTTCTCCTCTTTTGCATCAAACGCTGTCTTCCCGAATGAGTCCCTTGCTCGTCGTATTGTTCCGCTAGGACTCGCACACCTCACATATGGCTAAAGTTGGCAACTTTTACGCGCCCCAAAGTTGCGCAAACTTGGAATATTACATTCCGATAACTCAGCAACACGGACAGACATGTAAAAGCGCGAAGAAGAATTGGTAATGAATGGTGCACAAGCTAATTATCAAAGTTCCAGTGTTCATTTCCGATATTCGTCCAACAACTTCCTCTTACATCTTCATCTCGATGCAAGCATTTGAGTCTGCTTCCGCCATCAAGTTACGCTATAATTCGCAATTAATGCGTCCGTTGATTAATTCAAATGTTTGACCACGGCGATAATCGTGGTTTACCTCTGTTCACCTCCATGGTTTACAGCTCTGAATCTCCATTTGAGCGCAGCCTCGAAACCGCACGCTTTTCATTACTGTCATTCTCGTGTCACTCTCGGCCCTTTATTAATCCGCGTCAAAAGCCATTTCCCATTGAGGTGTCAATTCCGTTTACCACGTGGCGCACTACACTTTCTAGTCATTCAATTACTATAACAAACGAGATATACATTCGAAATTTTTAGTAATAGGAATCCTTTATTAACAAACAAACTAGATTCCTTTGTATGGAATCATTAAACAGGCGGAGGGAAAGCAGCTCTACAAGCCGGAAAATTTCTGTTCTCTACGTGATAAGCTTTGTAGTCATCTCGAGATATAAAAATGAATTTATGTATTTGTGTGTGTCTTCGATTTACTACAAACATACAAACTATTCTATGAAATGTGGAAGGAAAAGCAATTGGAAAAACCTCATGGTTCGAAAGTTATGGCGAAAAAAGCAACAATTTTCACGACAGACAAATAGTAGTAAAGCCCAAGCTATAACAAAAGATACTTATTAGACATACAAATTTCACACTGTTAGCTTTTTGGTAATATTCTCAAATTTTTAAGTTCTACCACCGATTTCTTTTGGGTTTACAATTAGAATGCTGCTTATAAATGGGATACAATACCTTGAATATCCTCTGTTGGCGGAAAGAAAGCTGGCCAACATAATACAGAAAAAGGACCCTCCAATGAATATTTCAGGTGATAATTTAGAATTAAATGAATTATCTAAGCAAGTCTATAATATGGACTGAGTCTTTAGACGATTATTTGGCGTTTACGTTTAAAAATGATCTCATAAATACGTTTCTAGAGCGTGGCATGCTTGAAAGGGTATCGAATAATGTACAAGATATACTGATTATCCAATATCCAATTTCCCGCGGTGAAGATGGTCGCTCAAGCTCAGAGGGCAAGTGCGCCCTTTTCGCATTTGCATAATGACTTTGCCGCCGCAAGCTGACAATGCGGACGATATCCTTATGGAGGTTGTGGCAGGCACGATCGGCCCTGCTTGGCGTGAGACGTACCAGGACATGCTTGCGAATACCTCCATATGGTCCTTCGCACATTTTACGCACCGTCACATATCTTCTCATATTTCCTATTACCTCAATCTTCCCTTTTCCGGCCTGGTAATAATATAACAAAGGATGAAGGTCTGCATTTTTTCTCGCTCATCATTTTAGAGTTTAGTAATTATTTCATCAATTTATCATCATTGCAATTATTAAGCAGCTTTTCGAAATTCCTTCCTCACCCAACTTGATAATTTCGATACCGCTTATATGGGAAGCATAGAGAATGCGCATATTAGATTATGTTATCAAATCCACAAGTCTCGCTGAGCACTCATCGAAAAGGGAAGCGAATCCTTGCAGTTGCCTGTATTTCAGCAGGCAGGTAATTTAGCTTTCCATTGGCGTGCGATTTATGGCCGCCTGGCAATTTACTTCGCATAAAAATATTTTTACGAGTGTCTTCTTCCAAAGCCGTCCACGTCCTTGATACGTAAACGTCGGGCGAGATTTTCCTTCAATTCGTGCGTTTCGATAACGTTGCTTACTCGAAGACAGAAACCTTATTCAACAGCCTTCGGTTTCCAGATTACGTAATCGCTGCGGAATCAAATTCGGAATAAAATTAATGGAGAAGCAAGTAACACATTTGTGGTGCAATTGCATAGGAAAATGTTCAATTTCCCAATGCCTTATCAATGATTCCAAGAGCCGCCTGATAAGACGCTGTAGTGGCGTGATGCATTTCACTGTACTGGAAATCTATAGCTGCAAGCTGACGTATTTATGGCGAACTTTAGTGTCGGCCATCTACGCAAGATTTAACGACTATCCCGCTCGAAATATCGCCCATCCCGCAATCAGTACACCCCTGCCGCCCTCTTTTTGCATCCCTTTACACTTTCTGCGGTCGCATTCGCTTGCCTTACTTAATTTCCACGCAATTTTCCGTCAACTGTAATTGGAGCACGATCGTGAATGAAAAGACGAGTTCCGGAAGTTGCGGCTGGCTGTGCTTCCGTCTGAAAAACGCGCCGCCTTTGAAATTACTCATTTAATTAGCAAATCAAATACGGCCCGGCCACCGGCGCAGTTCGCTATTACGTCCACTTGTTTCCCATCGGAACTTTCCAATGCACTTCCGCTTTGCCGAGGCAGATCCCTTCTTCTTGCTCTTCCGCTGCTCTGTCGTTCGCCACTAAATTATGGTGATATCTAGCGTGTGAATGTGCGAGCAAAGCATCGAACTTGAGCAAACAGTACATTCCAGCACTCAATTTCCATGGACCGAACGCTTTCCTTCCTCCATTACTGGGCGGACGCGGAAATTAATTGGAAATATTTACCTTGCGCTGAAGTTGGGGCTCTCGGCGCTCATTATTAATGATCCGCGCTCGTATTTCTATCGACGCTCAGCCGCATTGAAAATATTTGTGTTTGATGCCGTTTTGTTCGCTTCGCGTCCTTTATTTGCGCCTGGATGGCAGCGGCTTGATGGAAACGGCAGCGACCGAGCACTTTGATTCCTGCCAGGACTGCACCAGCAACGTGCAACAAAAGCCTAGCACAATGCAGGCTTCCTTGCCTCCTTCATTCTGGTCCCGGGGTTGTACAGGAATTTCATATAATACGGGGCATATGGGAACCTACCATATCATTGAAAAGTATGATAAATTTCCATTCATTTTCCGATAACAAGTCGACTTTACTGTGCGTTTCCTCATCATAATTAATAGGGACATGTTCGCCCAGCATTTCCGTCTAATTCCGTTTTTACTCATAGCTTAAGACGAGCTTTAATTCACTCGTCATCATATAAACATCCATCGAAGCGTTGTCGGATCAGATTACGATCTAGCGAGCAAAGGAAAAGCGAGCTAGCGGCTGGTCTTTGCCGCATTTCCGCTACCCACCTCAGAGATATCTTAGGATGAGCCCGGCCGCTTCCTTTCACCGCTTGTCTGGCCGGAGCCATGAAGACGACGCTATAATGTCTTTTCTGTGATTCTGGCCGCTCCAGCAAATCTTCTCTTCCCGGTTTCCGGTCAGACAAGTGGTCCATAAATTCGTCATAAAGGAATCCCAACTCGGATCTCACCCACATCCCAGCAGGTCGAGCTTAATTTCTAAAGCAATTCAACTGCATATTTCAGCAAATTCAATGTTCGGATTTCCTGGATACGTAATTAGTAGGTCGAGGTAGGTGTTTAGATGCATCCAGTCTCTGGCGGCTGCCGGAATTACCTGCGAACGAGGCACAGAATGGAAAAGGAAGAAATCTTGATGGCGGCTCCTGGGAGACTTCACTTTTCTTTCCTTGCGTTGTTGCTCGGCGTGTATTTCAATTACCGATTGCTTGGCTCCCAAGTGCTTCGCAGCATTGCGGGGTGTAAAATTGCTCGCGTTTGTTTCTTGCCATTGTCCTGTCTGCTGATGAGGTTCGCAATTAGATTTATTCGCTTCGCATGCAGAGCTTCATACGAAATGCCTGGCGAAACGGTTACGCCGACGATTTACGAGCTCATCGTCATGGGCCAGCTAGTGCTGTGGGCGATAATGCGCTGGTGCATTAAATTCGACTGATTGCCGACCGCCTCCCGTCACCCGATTATTACCCTGCGCACAAGTTAGCCGGAGAGCTTCCAGCAAATAACTGATTGCGCAATCAGTGCGTGCGAGGGTGAAAATCATAGGGAATGCGTCTTCTGATCGACATCTAATCGATACTCACAATGGGAACTGATTGATGCCCCCAACCCTTGTCTGACAGGGATTCGCAGTAACTTGGAGTCGCGGCGTAGATTTCAAAACGCAAGTTTAATAACAAAGTTATGAAGGTATTGTAATTTGCATGGGATTATCCAAACGAATGAAGGAGAATTAGAAATGACAGGAGGAGCGCTGAACAACAGCATTGTGTTGGTGGTGGTTTTCCACGCCGCGTTTTTCATCGGGGATCTGTCCAACATAGGGAGTAGAACGTTAATAACCACCCTGGGGCTGGCCATTGAAATACTTTCTCGCACGACCTATAAGGACCAGTGTTTAAATACGAAAATCCCTCGGAGAAAAACAGCATCGGCGGCAAAGTGTACTTGGAAACAACGTCGCGCCGGAAAAAAGAAACACGTTGCGTTTTCCTGCAACGGGCAGCTGCAGCCTGCTCGCTGCATTCGCGAAACTTTGACAATTTATTTCATAGCTGAATCCGCCGTGTTAAGATGCAGCAAGTCAGGCCGGAGCGATCCTGTATTTCCATTCGCATTTTGCATGAGCTGCTCTCTTGCTATGCATCTGCTTTCATTCCATCTCTACTAAAACGCTACCAGAATATTTTCGCACCATTGCCGGCCAGTATTCAACAATATGTTCCGTTTTTACCAATTCTCTATGTTTTTGCTGCTCACCGAACAACTAACTAAATGCCTACCTGCTGTTTGTTTGTTTTCTTGTAGGGTTTTTATTGAATTTTTATTTGCTTGCAATTATTACAATTAATCATAATTGAAGACTTTAATATGATTTATGATTTACTGGGAAGAGTTTAGACTTATAATATACAGAATAATTTTTCCTTGGCTGGGAATCGAACCCAGTGCATTGGTGTGGTGCCTCACGACGTTAGCACTACACCATCTTGGTACCCACACATTCGCTCTCAAGTTGAGCTATTCGAAGTTCAACTTCTTCTAACTTTGTATGTTCGAATTCCAGATGGAAATGAATGCAATTTTGTCATCGTTGTCGCATCCGTAATACGCATGATAATGCGGAATATTCACGACGTGTGTATTTTTCCGGGCATGATTTGTGTGCGCCGGCGAATTGCGCGCACGTCCATAAAGCCGGAAACACGCCGTAAATATTTAACGCGAAAGCATCGAATTGCGAATTGCGGCGTGTTAACTGGCGCCATTGCGAAAAAATCATTCCCGCCCGCCACACACATACGCAAATTAAATGTTTCCCGGTCATAAACTCTGACCACAATTTCGGCATTTTTCTCGCCCGCTTCTCATCGCCGTAATTACGCTTTCCGCGCACTTTTTTCCGGTCTCCGTACGTGTGTGGGTGGCCGCCATGTGCGGCGCTAATTTGCTAGCTGCCAGCTGGGCTCAGTTCCGATAAGCGGCGGCGAAAAAGCGAACGCCAACATCGCGGCGTAAACACAGAGGCCCGGAAACGCGTAATTTTCCGAGCGCACACCCGGCAAATCCTCGCGCTCAATGCATCTGCAATCCGGCAATCCTGGCGGGTCGCTTTCAAACAACTGTTTAAGCCCCAGATTCCATCTACGAGGATTTGTAATTTTCTCACCAGCTTCACTTCTTTGCTGCCAACCCAATTCCGGCATAATTCCCAGCAACAGGCCGCGCTTCTTCTTCAATTAGCAGCCGCCACTCAGGATGATTTAATGACAGATATATGGACAGGCGAGGGATGCAGCGATCGCAACACGTATGATGTCAGGATGCGGCATCCGCTTCACTGCCAACATCTACATTTCATCCCCACTGACATTTCCATCGCTTCCGCAACGGCAGCCGGAAGAAGTATCCAGATGCCAATTGCAAAATACGTACTTATACGATTTCCCATCGTCCCGACGCGACGCAGCCGCCGTTATCCGGGTAAACGGCGGCGCTCGCCGCCTCCGGCTTCATCAAGTTTCCCGGACGGCGCTTTAGTCCGCTGCCTGCCTCCCCCATGCTCCCCAATGCATATCAGTTCGTATGCAATTCGCTTCCAATACACACGGATACTTTCTCACCATGCGCTTAAAATTTCGAATTTATATGCGGGGTGGAAAATGCTACGCAGTGTTTAGACTCCCGACCCCCTCCTGATATCATATTCATTGCAGGCAATATCAGCTGCCCACAACTGATGCTATCAGGTTAATCATCGAATTTACAAGGATTTTTATTTTGATTAAAAAAATCTCTTTCCTTCATGGCAAGCGAGAAATGAAGGCATTTGAATGCAACAAACCCCGAAGGATAAAAGTAAACTCAGTCTACGTGGACTTTTGTTTCAGGTGCTCACATGAGACTACCTAGACTACAATTTCAATTATTTCCATTCGCAAAATGCGGCTGTTTAAGCATAAATTCATAAAGAAATTGTAAGTCCAGACTAGAGACGATCCTAAACTATGTGAGGATGAACTGGAATGATGTGAAGATTACAGAGGTGAAGGTTAAAGAGGTTGCTGCTGTTAGTCACAGTTGGATGTGAATTGGTGGAAACATGCAGATTGTGTTTCCGGGTGTTTGGCCCAATGCGAACAGCATTCGATTACAGATTAGTGTGTTTCGCATTGTCGATCCGCAGCCGGCGTTCAATGCAACTAATTATAATTAGCGCACACGCAGTCGAGGGCTGTAATTGCGAGCGTATGCGAACGCCCTTCCGCATGCGAAATCCCTATGGATGCTCTGCGCCCGCATCCCATTTTAGTCCTCGCATGTTCTCGCGTCGACGATAAAAAGGGGCGAAATTGTACATAATTGCGATCGAGGGTAGTCGTGTTTACCGGATCGGAATTGGCAACACTCTTTTGGCCTTTCAGACAGATTTCCGTTTTAAGCACTAACAGACAGCAGCTGTTTATTACTAATTCCTAGTGATATGTGATTTAATGGCAACTGCAAGCAGTTGGAGAGGATATGGGACGTGGCGGACGTGGCGAGGACAATTTTCGGCGTGCATCTGCGTCATTAACTAATTATCCCATCACGAAACAGTTAGCAGTAATAATTTAATAAACTTTGCGGCGTGGTCCTGCGCCTTCTGGTTGCGGAGGTGGCCAACCTTGCGTCCGCTATTAGATCCTGGCAGCGTACGTGCCTGCGCGTTCGTTCTGTTCACGTATCCTTTCCGGGTCGGCAATGAACAAACGAATCGAGAGAAATTGCTTGTCAACCTGTTTCCTAGTGAATTTCTCATACATGATATGTACCCTTATTGCTTTTCTTACTTTATTGACAAATTTACTTGTGTAGCATTACTAGTTTTCCGGTTTGGCGACTATTGGAAGCGTAGCACTAAAAGTTACTGGGTAATAACCATTATGCACTTGGTGGACAATCCTGTTCGCACGCAATATGCCGATAATTCTTTGTAATTATGACACATTATGAGCCATAGACTCTTGTCAAGAGTGCTTGCTCGAATCAACTGCCTTAGACCTGACACCTTAATCGATAGACGAAGTGGTGCAAGTCGTGGTTTCATTAGCAAGGAGCGTGGAAGTATAGTCAAGCCGGCAATTTGCATAAATTGAATGTTTCAAGTGAATTTCTCTTTGTTACAGTGCCACCACAAAAAATCATCATTATGGACGAGTCCGGATCGCAGCTCACATCAGTCGTGGGCCCTTTTTCGGAAGGCGCTTCGTTCACACTCCGTTGCGACGTGTTTGGTGGTAAGAACCTTCACTTATATCGTCCTTGTATAACTCCTTAAATTCATGCACAACCTCAAAGGATTAGAGAGTAAGCGTTTAGATCCCAGACTGAAAGTGAAGTTATGATGCGAAGTAATCCGGTTGTAGCATTCAATCTTCGTATATAGTCATTACTGAGGACCAACTGGGAGGTGAAGATTGGTCCACATCGATTACCTGCTCCTGGGAAGTGTATTTCTGGCCAGTGTATCAATCTACAGTCCCGATACGAATGTGGCTTCTAATGCAAAGAGAAATAAAGTTTCCCAGTTTCGTATCGTTAGCTGGATGCGATGCCACGATTTATGAGGCGCACTATTTGCACTCGGGACTTTTACGGCTTACTTTTACAATTCCACCTCCTCTGCTGCTAGAATGAAAGTTCATGGAACAGCCTTGTTCTACAGGCCAACGCAGCGAGGTTCCAAATTTGATCATACAAACTGGTTTCAAACTAGAATAGCAACAAGCTGATCAATATATTATAACAGGGGGCGTAGCTCAGATGGTAGAGCGCTCGCTTAGCATGCGAGAGGTACCGGGATCGATGCCCGGCGCCTCCAGTTCCTCTTTTCTCGGAAAACAGTCCAGGATCTTACACTTTTCGTTTGCCACTTGAAATGTAATCAATCAGTGCGCTTAGAATGCAATTCTAGTTGATCTCACGTTGTCTTCGCCGTCGTAATTGCGAGCAGACGAGAAAAGCAGCAGCATTTCCGGCAGTTCATTTGCGAGTACTGACGGGACCCCGGAATGGGAAACGTGTGAGCGAATAGATGGCGGCGTTTAAGTTCGCATCTCGAAGACTTGACGGATACGTCTGTTCGCGCTCAAATTGAGCCAACTTGTCCTCCGAGGAGCGGAGCATCAGGACGCCTCGGGGCGCGGGGCAAGGGGGCCCGGGAAGCAATGTCACGGACGCTCTCATGCGAAGCAACATTGGGATAACAAATTCAATTACAATCAATTCCTCCCCGCAATTCGAAATTCGCGCCAGGTGCACTTGCAGATATTACGCATGACACTTACCCGGAAGTCAAATGAACTTGGTGGAAAAACTTTTGGAGTCGGAAAGAAGATGCGGAGGACGACGACATTGTGGATGTGCACATCCATTTGCTTCACGCACCAGTTTCATCCAGTTTTAGCGCTTCGCATATCTTTCCGGTTCGTTGGCAGCTGTTGTTGCTGATATCAAATTCTCGCATTGAATCGTAAAATAATTGATGCCTGCCTCTGCCAGCTGCAATTTTACAGCTTTGCATTGATTGCGGTCGCATGCACGCGCTCAATTTTTAACAGCAAATGCACCCCAATAGTCATTGTTATATAAAGTCTCCGGAAATGTTGAGAGTCGTGCTGCTGAACGCAAAGCATCTAAAGCAGTGTTTCTTAAACTGTGGGTCGCGACCCCATTTGGGGTCGCGGTGCCAAATTTTGGGGTCGCGAAAGTTTCTC
>JAOEHK010041136.1:0-23064 GCA_025447835.1 Labidoglobus nevermanni | reverse complement strand
TGGCCTTGGCCAAATAAAAGAGCGTTAAAGCGAAACAGCGTTAAACGGGGCAGCGTAAAGCGGGGTCTTAGTGTATTATTATAATTTAGATTAAATTAGGTGAAACGTTAGAGGTTCTGACAAATGAAGATGCTAGGTCTTAGGCCGTATGAAGCTTTGAAAAATATCAGTTACTTTACGAAGGTAAAGTAGATAATATGTTGATTCTTACCCTTGCGACGTCACAAGGGACGCTATTTTGCAGAATTCAAATTTGGGGAGAACTAGATGGATGTCCAGCTATGCGAAATACGCCGAACATAAGACAATAGATAAAATACGAAACATCGGCATATCAGCTCATATAGACTCCGGCAAAACGACTCTAACGGAGCGGATCCTTTTCTATACCGGCCGGATCGCTGAGATGCACGAAGTGAAAGGCAAGGATAATGTGGGAGCAACGATGGATTCAATGGAACTAGAACGGCAGCGAGGAATCACAATTCAATCGGCAGCCACCTACACCCTGTGGAAAGAGCACAATATCAACATTATCGATACTCCTGGCCACGTGGACTTCACAGTGGAAGTGGAACGATCTCTGAGGGTCCTCGATGGTGCAATTCTGGTTTTATGCGCTGTTGGTGGGGTTCAAAGCCAATCGCTCACCGTCAACCGGCAAATGCGTCGCTACAATGTCCCCTGCCTCGCATTTATCAACAAATTAGATCGGATGGGCGCTAATCCTCACCGGGTCCTTTCGCAAATGCGCTCAAAGCTCAACCACAACGCAGCCTTCGTTCAAATACCAATTGGTCTGGAAAGCGATGTCAAGGGCGTCGTCGACTTAGTTCAGGACCAAGCGATCTATTTCGATGGGTTGTATGGGGAGGAAGTGCGCTATGAAGAAGTTCCAAAGGATATGCGCACGGAAGCGTTTGAACGAAGGCATGAATTGGTCGAGCACCTCTCCAATGTGGACGATACTCTCGGGGAACTGTTTTTGGAGGAAAAGGCGATTACAGCAGCGGATCTCAAAGGTGCGATCCGCCGAACGTGTTTGAAGCGGATGTTCACCCCGGTACTAGTTGGATCAGCTCTGAAGAATCGCGGCGTCCAGCCCCTTCTGGACGCCGTGTTGGATTACCTCCCTAACCCTGGTGAGGTCGCGAATGTGGCTCTTAAAGAGCGACAAGGCGAGGAAGCCGTAAAAGTCCCTTTAGATCCCACTCGGAGCGCTACGAATCCTTTCGTTGCTTTGGCGTTCAAACTCGAAGCTGGCCGTTTCGGCCAATTGACCTATATGCGGTGTTATCAGGGTATGCTGAAGAAAGGCGACTCCATTGTCAATGCGCGCACGGGCAAGAAGATCCGAATCGCGCGTTTAGTGCGTTTGCACTCGAACACTATGGAAGATGTGACCGAAGTGTTTGCCGGCGACATTTTCGCCTTGTTCGGCGTAGATTGTGCCAGCGGCGACACGTTCTTGGCAGATCTAAAGCAGGATATCAGCTTAGAAACGATTTTCGTACCAGAACCAGTCGTCTCAATGGCAATCAATCCCGTGAACTCCAAAGATCGAGACAACTTCTCAAAGGCGGTCGCCAGATTCACCAAGGAAGACCCAACGTTCCACTTTTATTTCGATACGGATAACAAGGAGACGATCGTCTCCGGAATGGGCGAGTTGCATTTGGAAATCTATGCGCAAAGAATGGAGAAGGAGTACGGATGTCCGGTCAAGCTGGGCAAGCCAAAGGTTGCCTTCAGAGAGACGTTGATCTCGCCTTGCCAGTTTGATTACTTGCATAAGAAGCAGTCGGGAGGTCAGGGACAATTTGCTCGGGTGATAGGAGTACTGGAACCCCTGCCACCGCATCGCAACACTTTACTGGAGTTCTCAGATGAGACAGTGGGAACGAATGTGCCGAAGCAATATATTCCCGGTGTGAAACGGGGGTATTTGGGCATGGCAGAAAAAGGTCTACTGACGGGAAACAAGCTTTCCGGGCTGCATTTCAGGCTGCAAGATGGTGCGCATCATATTGTGGACTCCAGCGAGTATTCCTTCTACTTGGCTGCCCAAGGTGCCATAAGGGAAGGTACAGTTGATGATTGATGAATGAATTCACTATGTTTTTCAATCATCTCAATTTAGCTTTTGAGGACGGCGCATGGCAAGTCCTCGAACCGGTAATGATGGTGGAGGTAACCGCCCCAGATGAATTTCAAGGCAGCATCATTGCGCAAATTAACAAACGGCGTGGAATTGTCACTGGCAGCGAAGGAACTGAGGGTTGGTGCACAATTCATGCCGAAGTGCCATTGAATGACATGTTTGGATATGCTGGGGAGCTGAGGTCAGGCACGCAAGGAAAAGGAGAGTTTAGTATGGAATACAGTAGGTATTCTCCTTGCACGATGGAACTCCAAGAGAAACTAGTCGAAGACTATCAAAGAAGTATGGGAATTATGCCGGACAAAGAAAAATCGAAGAAAAAGGGCAAAAATTGAACAAGAATAATGTAAAAAGCTGAAGCTAAATGTAAACTTACCTTTATTGTAATAATATGGCCATTAAAAAGTAATAAATCAATTTACAACTATTTCTGACAGGTTATATGCACCTCCTACTGGTTTCCTTGTTATTTTTCTTCCTAATGCCTCTTGTAACTGAATGTAGTAAAGAGAAAGAATGTTCTATTCTTAGGTGCTTCCTCCAACGGCTGACTGGAGGAAGTTTGACATAATAGGATAAACAGGATCGAAGTTTGTTTGATTCTTTTGTCGAATTAACGTTTCGTACCGTTGTAAGGCCCCCGTTATCAGGTCAAGCCTAGAAGCATAAATTTATGTATAAATTATGGTATATTCCACAATTGTCTTAATCAAAGCCCCAAAACAAACCTGTCAGCTTCAGAGGGATGTTCATCAAGCCATGCCGACATATTTTGAATGGTCCATCCTGTATTCTGATATGGGCTAGCCAGCTCAGAGTTTCCGAAAGAAAACAAGAGGAAGAGAACAGTGCTATGCGGTACTGAGCTACCCGAAATTTGGCTCTGGACAATTTCGTTAGGTGACTGAGTCACCAAAGTAGCCATTGATTTAAATAATCTGTAGGGTCGCCCCAAGTCCGTAAGATACGGACACAATATCTTTAAAGATTGTTCCAAGTACGAGTAATCAGACTGTAAACGAATGCGTCCTCCTTGGGAGATTGGTCTGAGGATTGAGGTGTGTCGAACCATGAGTTCAATGCACCTCAAAGTGATCTCGCTACATTTGGCTCCCAATTGCTCTTTGTTCTCGAAATTTGCAAGATATATAGGGTAAATGCGGCCGATGAACTGAACCAGCTCCCGCATATATGGACTGCATGGGATCTGAGTGCGGGCTGAGACTGGAACTTTATTCCAATCGTTTTCCATGTGAATGGTCACTAAAATGGTTTCAATTGTCTCATTGATGGCATCCACCAGTGGTTGCAGGATGGCAGACGTCAATGTGTCCAGTCCTCGAAGACTTTCCGATATTTGTTGCATTGCATTCGATGACAGCGTCTCCTTCATATTCGACAACATTCGAGTTATTTGAGCTTGAAGATAATACATGGAATTTGCAAGTTGCAGGTTTAATATTTGTCCAGTATTTGGGGCTCCAGCTTTGAAAAATTGCAATCAGAAGCAATAAAATGGGGAACAGAACATTAATTACCTATAACTTGGGAAGCATCTGGGCCAGTAGCAAGAAGCTGTTCTGTTTTAACAGTGTAGAGTTTAACACATTTTGTAATATTTTTGGCAATCTTTTCCATTAACTGCGTTTCAATCAACCCCATGCTTAGCTCATTCGTTATGTTTCGAATCAAACCGTCAATTTGATCGTGATTTGGAGGAGATGTCTCTACTGCAAATATGGTCTGTGTGGGCTCCAACAACCGAGACCAGGAATTAGACAAATAGGCATTCTCATATTTCTCCAATATGCTGCGTTTGAACGCGAACTGCTCGTAATTCAGTTTGCTAATCATGTCACAGTAAGATTTCAGAAGCTTGGGATAATCCTCCTCAAGCGTCTGCTGTATAGAGGCAGCTGCATTAGAAGCTTCTTCTCTGATGATTACGCCCAACCCCGACCAGAATTTTGAAGCTAAATCATCAAAATCGTGATTAATAGCAATGATCATTTGTTGCAAGAACTTGATTTGTCCACATTGCTGGTAGATCTCATCAGCGAAAACTTTTTCCAAATCGTTCCAAATGCGAGTTCGAAAACCTTGCGATGACGAGAGATTTGCTTTTCCCGGCCCTTGTTTTCCTTTATTTGTAGCCATTCCGGATGTGTCCACGTTAACTCGCAAATCGAAAGTGGTTTTAAGGCTCTCCCGGCATTCGGCCAGGGCAATATCGATGCAATTTTTGACTGTATTTTCAATCGTGCCTAGATTTGTGAAAATCTGAAGCGCAGCTGTGGTTTGTGTTGCATTTTCATTGATCATGCCTTGCATTAGCAAACCATTCGCTAGTTTAACAAGTTTTTGTTGTTGCGCACGAATATTCCGCAATTCTGATGTTACTGTATCCACATCAGTTAAATCGGGATCATTTGCAAGTTGTTCTAATAAGAATTGATTGGTATTGAATAAACCAGACTCTTAACCCGAACATCTTTACCTAATTCTTGCAGAATGCTTGCTTTCTGGACTGGATCATTTATTACATTGAGTCGTTTACTCAGTTGCTGTATTCGACTAACTTGCCGCAAGATATGACTAGCAAGATGCAATCTTGAGAGGACCTTTGTGTGATTTTCAAGAACTTGATAAGGCCCAGTAATCTAAGCAATGTGGTTTACAAAAGAACTCGTTATCTAAGCTAACTTTATACCTGTATTTTGAGTCTTTCAGCATTGGCAAATAAATT
This sequence comes from Labidoglobus nevermanni, assembly GCA_025447835.1. NCBI lineage: Eukaryota > Metazoa > Arthropoda > Insecta > Coleoptera > Staphylinidae > Labidoglobus > Labidoglobus nevermanni. The sequence continues at coordinate 18,157 of JAOEHK010041136.1, read as the reverse complement.
CTCGATGTGGCCATTAATTGCGTTGAGGATTTCCTCCAATTTGGAAGCATGGTTTGCCTGCTGAAGCAAATCATTATGTTTCTCTAAGACCTGTTGATGAAGCTGTTTATTCAAGACTTCAATGCCCTGAGTCAACTTTGTGACTTGTTCACTGATTGTTAAACTTCCAGTCAATGCATTATTTAAGAAATGCATCGATGAAATTCCCAAAAAATGCTGATAAAATTCTGCAAAAGCACGTTCTAATTGGAAAATGGCGCCGCATGATGTTCTTACCGTCATTTTCCAAATGTGCTAAAGTTATTGGGCTTTCTTGCATTTTTACCTATCCTTGATTGTTAGAAATAATAAATTCTCAATTAGCTACGTGTCTAGGAATGTCTCTAGGCAGATGTTATCAAACAGCTGTTCTAGAATCAATTTGGGTTAACCGAATAAGATCTGATTCTAATAGATATGTTGATGTAATATTTTTATTGAAACTGGTCGACCTTCTGGCGATTTGGCGCGCAATTCGCGTATAAATTTAAGGTCAACAAAGTCACGATAAATTAGATTCAATGGCTTTCGCGTTGCGTTGCAATTCTTATCAATTCACTACTTTTCTGCGGAATTGCGTAGGCTTGCAAAAGGCAGCGATTTCGATCACAATGGTAAGTGTTATATCATCGCATATCTTCACCAATGAAGGCTTATTTGATTCCAAAAGGCTTTAGATGAAGCAATGCTATTATTAGCATTATAAAGTGCCTTTATTCCTCATATTTTGTTATATCACATGTGATGTAGAACATTATTTGGGTATAGTGGTTGTTGGAGGGCGTAGAACTTAGGACCTACTATTTAGGCTCATTGTACATCCTCCTTGTACGGCCTTTTAGTTTCGGAAGGGACGATAGGATTGGGTTATTGGGTTGGGATGGGGAATGGTAGAGGAGGGTATTGCAACCACATCCGCCATTTCAGATGTCGTACTGTCCTTAAACACTTCAAAATGGTGGTCATTAATGGAGCTGTTTCTTATTAGAATGGAATTTCGATGTTTCATACACATTTTACTGACATTTGTAGTTAGATAATGACTTTTCGTTAAATAAAAGTAAAAAAATCATTTTTGGCCTGACAGTAAATTTGTCATTTTAGTAAAATTCTTTGTCGGCATAGCTTCACCTTTCTCCTATCATAATCATCCCAAATCTCAGCTAAACCTACTAAACATGGCACAAAATAATGCCTGCAATAATTATTGCGAGTACTGCGCAAGCATTGAAGAGAAAAAAACAAGATTTCCTAACGAGACTTACACTCAAACACTGCCTTCCGGTACTTGGATGTATTGCGATAACTGCATTCTTGTGGAAAAGTCGTCAAATACAATGAACATGCGATCTTTTACATTGGTGGGCCAATTCCAGAATTCGGTCGCCAATGACAACAAAAGTACTCAGGCAGAAGTTTTGAAATGTTATTGCGGTGCGCATGAAGCGGCCAGAAAGCAATCAGGTCCGAATTCTGGTACTCATGAAGATACACAGGTTTGTGCACGATATTTTTGTCCCGTGGATGAACAATAGATGACGATATTAGTGACCTGGTCTTAGCATCCCAGGATGGTATTATTACTCATCCATAATGTACTAGAACTTCATTAATCCGAAACTGAAGAACAGATTTAATATGTCGCTAATAAATGAGCTGCTAGATGATAAAGTCACCCCTGTCTGTTGCCTTATCGAGATAAGATATACGGTACTTATATCTAACTGTAGCTTATATTTTTGGTCTCATTGGCTCAGTAAAATAGCGAGGCTGGCAAATGTTATAATCGGATTGATGCGTATTGCCGTGCTTGTCACTTGGGCGTAAATACTGCCAATTATGACTACACAAGTAGTAATAGAGGTAACTTTTTAGCTTTGGTGCAAATTTTATATAGCAATGACTTATTTAAGGGGCGGAAATTGTTTTCTCCGCACTGGGTGGCAGACAACTGCATTGAATGTAATCAAACTTGGAGGAATTTGATTATTTATTAAATTATTCTTCATTTAGACTAAATTCAGAAAGGAGTCGGATACTATGGGCACATTGGACGTTCCAGATGATAAATATTATGGTGCACAAACTGTAAGGTCTACAATTAACTTCCCTATTGGAGGTGAGCCGGAACGTATGCCAGTAAGTATTTCAGATTCTCTTCTGCCATTCGGTTTGTCGCCATGTTTGCACCCAATCAGAGGTCTTTCCTCAATTGCAAATCAAATTTAGGAAAGTCCTATTGGTCAAAAAGTTGCTCACCAGTTAGGCCCTACTATTTGGGGAATTGTAGGGGAACCACATCTGCCATTTCAGATGCGGCAATGGATTGAACCCAAGTCACTAGGCTTGTGGGCCATTTGCATTACCGCTTGGCTACTGAGCGGTTAATGTTTCTAATGATTGTTTCCTTATTTATAAAACCTATTAACTAACAAACCTCGCCTTGATTGAAATAACATTTTGCATATTGTAGTACCCAATCATTGTTGCTATGGGTTACTTGAAAAAAGCAGCAGCTTTAGTCAACGTGGAATTCGGCTTGGACAAAGAGATTGCGAATAACATCTCGAAAGCAGCTGATGAAGTTATCAGCGGCAAACTGTACCAGGACCACTTCCCTCTGGTGATTTGGCAAACTGGATCCGGCACCCAATCCAACATGAACGCCAATGAAGTAATTGCGAATCGCGCAATTCTGTTGATGGGTGGTAAACTTGGCTCCAAGGATCCCGTCCATCCCAACGACCATGTTAACAAATCGCAGAGCAGCAATGATACGTTCCCCACAGCCATGCACGTTGCAGTTGCAACTGAAATTCACTGCACCCTTATGCCCGGCTTGAAATTGTTGAGAGAGAGCTTAAGCAGGAAGTCGAAGGAGTTTCAGAATATCATTAAAATCGGTCGGACACATCTTATGGATGCAGTGCCCTTAACCCTGGGCCAAGAATTCAGCGGGTATGTCACGCAGCTGGAGTTCTGCGAAGAACGAATTACCAACACCCTTCCTCGAGTGTACATGTTGGCTCTAGGGGGTACTGCAGTAGGGACTGGGCTGAACACGCGGATTGGATTCGCCGAGAAATGCGCAGCTAAGATCGCTGAACTCACCGGCTTGCCCTTTGTAACTGCCCCAAATAAGTTTGAGGCTCTTGCTTGTCACGACACGATGGTTGAAGTCTCAGGCGCCCTTAATACTCTCGCCACTGCCTTAATGAAGATTGCTAATGATATTCGTTTCCTGGGCTCTGGACCACGCTGCGGCCTGGGAGAGTTGTCCCTTCCCGAAAATGAGCCAGGCAGTTCGATCATGCCGGGCAAAGTGAACCCGACCCAATGTGAAGCGATGACTATGGTTGCAGCGCAAGTCATGGGGAATCACGTTGCCACCACAATCGGAGGCTCTAACGGACACTTTGAACTCAACGTCTTTAAGCCCATGATGGTTGCCAACGTCCTCCGATCCATCCGTTTGCTTGGAGATACATGCAAGGCTTTCACCGAACATTGTGCGGACGGCATCAAGGCGAACGAGGACAGAATCCAGACCATTCTCAATGAGAGCCTCATGCTGGTCACTGCGCTCAACCCACATATTGGCTACGATAAGGCCGCACAAATTGCCAAAAAGGCTCATAAGGAAGGAACGACCTTGAAGGAAGCGGCTTTAGCACTGGGCCATTTAACGGAAGATCAGTTCAACAAATGGGTGCGACCTGAAGATATGTTGGGCCCGCAGTAATGATCATGTATTCTTACGCCTCATCTCATCTTTTAAACTTGAGAAGTCAATAAATTATATTGAAAATTACTGCTTAGTAACGTGTTTGTATGTTTTTCTGCAGCAGGCTTGAAACGGGAAGCAAAGTCAAAGGAAAATTACTGAAGAGTGACAACAGCACTAAGGTTTAGATTGTGTTTAATGATTAAATTTAAAACAATCATAACAGATTATCTAATGCATGTATGACACCATTTGTTGCTGGAATATTTTGCGTGATGATTGGATTGTTGTTCACTTTAACTCGACCTGCAATCAATTAAAGGATTTCAATGTAAGCATACACTTGAACAAATCGTTAAATCGAATAAAAAGACAATGTAGACTATAGACGCGAAGGAGACCTCCCAATAATTACTAATTTCACTTTTGTTTTCCAATTCAATTAAGAAAGTGCTGAAATGGAATCCACTCTACATGCGTGTGATTATGATGTGCTACTTAATGAGAATTTGGAAATGTAATTTCTTTTAATCGATGGAATGAGTCGTTTCCAGATGTTCCAAAAAAATAATATCTAACGAAGTGATGAAGTTGCGTAATAGAAATAGAATAATTGCAAATTACAATTATTAAGCAGTATATAATACTTCTCAGGTGCTACTAAAGCTGCCGAGTGAGAAGAAATAATGAATTAGAGATGAAAAAACATGCAAACTGCAAAGAGTTGTAATTGATTGGCCAATCAGTGATGTACAACATGCATTATCAACATCACTGCCTTTCACTAAGATTTTTCCCATCTCACAATCGATTGTCTTCGATTTCTAACACCTTCTTCTATATAATGGCACATACCAAGTGCGTAGCTACTTTATATATAGTTATCAAAGATAAAGTCATGCGAAAACTGGTTGCGAACGCATCAAGCATCACAAATGACACGATTTCTTCTCATCTTTCATCTCAGACACTAATTGTACTTTATGGTAATAGCAACTGCATCGTGAAGTACTTTATTGCGCTATTGTTTAAAGGAATCCGTGCAGAAACGTCTTAATTGCACAGATTGTAATAGGTGAATGATTAACTAATCATAAACAATTGATATACGGGGAACTCATTGAATATAAAGCTTTAGCTTTAGCCACTTACCGGAAGTCTTACTCAGTGTTATCTGTCGGTTTGGTTCCAAACTGTCCCGGATTTGATAGTATCGCATGCCATTCGTATACAACGTGCCAGGAGTCAAATGCTTCATGATCAATTCACGCGCAAGAACACGATCGCTCACAGTGCGCGTGAGTTCTTCACTGGTAAGACCCATGAAAGCTTTGTCCGTGGGCGCAAAAAGCGTGAAAGTTTTCGTGCCTAGAAATCAGTGCCAAATTACCATGACATTGCAAATGAGGCGGAATCTTTCAAAATCCTTATTGCTGCGATTACTTTGAAGCGTTTCGGCTAATCCTGAAGCGAACAAGGCACGCAGAAAACTGGTGAAACGACGTTCGCGGTCCGATTGCAGGGTCTGCACGATATCACCTACAGGTAGGGGGAACATAACACGGTCAACAGAATGAGCGATACCCTGTGGGATTTCAATGTCCTTTTTGTCCTCCATAATCTTAGCCCCATTAATTGTGGTAATCTAGGAAGGAAACGGATTTGTGAATGGTCACAACATTATGTTCTGTTAGTAAAACTTACCTTTATATCATTCCATTCCAGGTCATGCATATTGTACTGGTTTACGCGTAATTGGGTTCCGGCCAATGAGACTCCAGTCATTTCATCCTGAAGAGACTCAATTTTGAAGGATCCCGGAATGACATGGTGTAACAATAACTGCAAACCATTAGCCGTGATGTTCCCTCAAACAATTTAGTTTCCCCCGCTTTCTAAAAACTTACCCCACTCAGAAGTCGTGGGTTCTCCTTGAACTTGTCCTCTGCCTTCTCGGGACCTCCTAATTGCACCAAGAGTGTCCTGAAAGCTTTATCCGTTGGCGCAAATACAGTGTAAGGCCCTGTCTCGTTCAAAATGGTATCTAATCCAGACTGCCGGAGGAACCTTGCCATGGCAAAGAGACCGCTCCTTTTGAGCACCTCCAGCAGATCTAAACTGGCCTCATCATAGTTTAACGGTGCTTGTAGTGTAGATTGAGGCAGTGAAACAGTTTGGAATACGCTGCCACTGTTTGGCGTTTGAAAACTCGAATAAATAGGAGGACCTGTTGGTTTTGATTGCATAAATAAGGAGTTGAAACTGGGAATATTGGCACTGGTGGTTTGTTTAACGACGCTCCCAGACGGGCTAAACCTCAGTGGTTCGAAATCTTGAATTTTCTTTGGCACTGGGTGACTATCAATGGATCTCGGGCTAGTGGTATGCGTGTTTGTATAAATCGTGGTCGGAATTGGGGTTGTACTGGCTGCAAAATGCGGTCCAATGTCGTGAATTGAAACAGGCGTGCTGGATACCGCGTTCAATGGGACTGCATTTGGAAGAACCGTAATCTCGGCTTCGTCGGCATCGCCAACATCATCTACTGTGGTAATTGTACTTTCAATGGTGGATTCTGATGTAGCTTCCGGACCATCTTTGCGGATTTTCGTATTTGGTGGTAATTTAATTTCACCATCCTTGATCTTTTTCAAAATGGAATCAACGTCGACTTCGGACTTTTCCTTGCCATTGCCTTTAACCCCTTGTACCTTAAAGCTTCCATCATTCTGCTCCTCTAGCAGCACAAATGTGACTTTCTTCTGATTAGGCAGGTTTTGTGGCAAACCACCAACCTGTTCTAATCCAGAATGGCCCTGCTTCAAGAGTTCAAAGTCAGCTCCTGGGGGAATAACACTTTTCGTGAGTTCTTCCAGAATCGCCTTCGCCGGCTTTCCAGTAGTTGTTGGCACGACGAGCTGGGTAAAATCGCCCGAGTTCAAATTTAAGTGCCTTGATCCAGTAATGGCTTTCGGGTCACTGGTGTGAATAATCTGCACTCGTTGTCCATTGGGAAGGGCGATTTCCCTGGAGGTCAAATTCTTCGACAAATCATCTTGCGAGTTCTCTGATATCGCAAGCCGCAATTGAGCCAGAAGGTCATCTTTCTTGATTTGTTGATTTTTGTATTGTTTCTTCAGCTCAGTGAGATCATCAAGACTGTGAATCTTTCTCGTCGGTACTGCAGTTGGTAGAAACTGGATCTTTTGAATTTGGGCATCTGAGGGGCCTCTTTGTGAATTAATTTGTGAGAAGAATTTTGAATTCGTGGCAGAGGGATATAATTCGGGGTCGGGGTCTGAATTCTCAGTCGTTTTGCTTCCTGTTGTCGTTGTTGCTGGAGTTTCGGTGGTCGTCGTTGTTGTAGTAGTGGTTGTAGGTGTAGTAGGATGCTCTTCGTAATACTTCTTCACGGCTCTTTGGAAGAGTTCGGTTTCCTCGGGATAAAGGTACCTAGGGTTGGTCTGAGGGAATTGAATGCTATCGTATGCGTCCCGATTCTTATAAAGACTCTGGTAAAGCTTCTTCTTATGGTTGCTCTGGGTCTCTATGAAATCGTCGTGGTCCTGTTGGGCTTTCTTCAGTGCTTTTTCGTATTGCCTCTCAACAAACTGATTGTGTTTGTCAATAATAGCCTGCTTTTCTTTCAGTTCCTTTAAACGTTGTTTTTGTTTCTCGGGATCTAATTGCTGATCCTGAGATTGGGAGTGCGGAAAGGGTGTGTTTCCCGAGAAGATGGTTTCTCGAATCGTGGGCAAATCAGTCGTGCGCACTGATTGTAGCTGATTTTGGGGTGCTGGCTGCTGAGCATCTTGGAAGTTCGGCTTGAAGCTCGTTTGTGTGTGGTGCTGAATGTGAACATGTCTGTTAGCTCCTTGTTGGACTGGATTCTGAGCGGGAACTGCCGGCTGGGATTGTAGGGGTGACTGCTGCCGAAACTGTGATTGGGGATATTGTTGGAATTGATTTTGTTGCGTTGGGAATTGCTGGTATTGCTGTTGCACATTGGCGGGCTGATGGAATCGATGCTGGATATCACTCAGAATGTGTGCTTGCTGTTGGGAGGAGACCGCCCCCTGGCGAAAGTCGTTAAATGGCTGCTGAAACTGAAATTAACCAAGACACCATTTCGTTAGGCTTGCGGTAAACATTAAAAGCGCTGCTATGGTGTAACAATAGCATGAAGATGGACAGATTTGTAAATTGATTAGCTGATTGGGACACATGCAGCACAACGCTGATTTAATGGCCATTGGGAAAGGTCGCGTGTCGAACCAATTGCAATTTGCGAATCTCGCAATTGCAATTGCATATTGGGCATTTGCAATGCAACAATTTAAATGTCTACACTGTTGAGCAATACAGCTGTAAACAGTCACTTGTTGCTTCCACAAATCAGAGTAAACTATCAGAGTGAACTATGGTCAAACTATCTTCAACAACAACCTGCAATCAATGAAGCGTAATTGTTGACTTAGACTGTAATCAATTATCTACACTGTTTCAACTGCTTTTCTCGCAATGAGTGGGTGTTAGATTTCTAATTATACATGCTACTAATATCACAGAAGAAGAATAACAAAATTGTTCTTCAGTTTAATCTAGTCATCGACTGAATAACAAAATGTAATCAAAAGTGTCAACAGATCAATTCAATATACGTTCTATTCCGTTCCCAATCTCACTTATAACCACCTCGAGCCTGGTCACTTAGTCTTCTCTCCAGTTCTACTACCAGTCGTCCTCTCACGCCACTAATAAACGGTCAGACCATGTTCCCGCCTAGACAAAGGCCCTTTATTCCTTGCGAGAATTCAGGTCTGGAGCTACAAGGATCTGCACGAATTAGGAGACCACAAATTCTGGATTACCAGATCAGAGAACTACCAAAATAGCGCGGGCGTCTGCAATATATTGAGTTCAATCTAGTTCAATTTACGTTCTATTCTAATAAAGATGTGTTCCATTCGCAATCTCAGTTATAACAGTATTATTTATAGAAGATTCTAGTTTTGAATTCTGATGGAATGATTTCGTAATGCAATGAGTAGGATTAGAAATTCGCTTCATCTCTGTCATCGGTGTAGTTGGTACTGTTAATTTCATTCATTGTAATTCTCTCGGTTCTGAGGAGTGTTTGGTTATTACCATTACTAATTGCTTTTCTTCCGAGAGCGTGTTTATGTGAAAGTCAAGGAATCTTTTATAGCGAGAAGTGAAATTACATGGCGAATTTGTTTGGAGGAATTTCCAAATATTGCTGTACGTAGGATGGCAATAATTTCCGTTGCTTTATTCTCGTCAACATCGGATCTGCTCCTGCTCACTCATCCATATGAGATGTTTATTTATATTTATTGTGTTTGCGCAATACGCATACTCGTATATCCCATTTATTTCTACTTTCACTCTTTGATTTTTATTGATTTTACATGCTGCACAAATGCCGCAAAAGATAATTAAAGATTCGAATTAAGAGGACTCTTTTCTTAGTGCAAATTTGCAATAAAATGGGGAATTTACAAGCAATTACAACCAGAATACATGGCCATTGCAACTTTTATAAGCTTTCCTTAATTTCCAGTATTCGTCATGTCTTCAGCATAATCAGTAACTTAGTGTACTTGCATTCCAAGCTCAGAGCGTCATCCAGCAATGGAGAAATTTGCGTGATTTACGAGCAAGAGTTTATGGAAAGTTGATATAATCCTGAGGTGCAATTAAGCGACGAAAATGGTAAACTGAGACATCGCTAATTGTGATAATCAATTTACACTTTTGCTAGAATTTCGATGGATATCAACATTTGCGTTCAATTTGCATAAGTTTCATCATCCTAATGAGCGCCAATTAAGCTTGCAATTCATTTGCAATCTAATCGCGAAATAGCAAAGCATTATTAACCTAGGATTGCTTCTTGCAACACGACATTGCTTGTAATTATCCTTTCAGATTCTTTTGGCAATCCATGCAATCAAAGTACAAAACGAACTGTCTCAATAATCCCATTTACATGGACATGTTGTTTTGCAATTATTTAATTGCCTGTTGCTAAGAGAAGACCTTTTGCAATCCCTTCAAAGTTAACCTAAATTACTCTCTATGTAACTGGAATAATCCGCCATATTTAATTTTTATCTAGACTTTCATTCTAACTTGGTTAGCAAATTACCTACGAAAATTGGTCAATTTCACGACCAATTTTCAATAAGATGAAATTGAATCGGACGTTAAAGAAGCGCATTAATACCTGCTGCTCATAAGTAAATTACATATGGCTGCTGAAGTTGCTCCACAAACTTTCCAAGCACGCGCCCAGTTGGCGTTTCCGCGAAATGCAAGCGGCCATCCAAGAAGTGCATTTCTTGTTTTTAATTTAAATGCTACGCGTTGAGATTGAAAGTGAAAGACGCGCATTGTATTAAAATTGCAACTCCCAGTGTGGAAACGCTTAACTGAAACATTTAACTGGAACACACAACTGCTGGGAATCGAGAACTTCCTTCTTCTGCGCCTGAAAGCAATTGTGAATTAAAAGCGTTCGATTTCCTTCTAGGATAACGACTTTCGTCGTATTTGCTAGTAATGCAATTACCAAATGTCGATTTAAGCACGTTGAATTCAAGTTAACGCATTGATTGATGCGACCATCATTAACGCGATAAAATTTCCGGCTAATTGCGTTCGCCAATCATTCCTACAAGTGCAACTATAAACCAGCAGTTCCTGGTGACATTTCCGGTGTGTGCGAGTCTACAAGTTTGCTTACATTTCCAATTCATTACGCAGTTCCGCACATTGTCCACTTAATTGCATAACTAGCCAGATTTGCGCTTTCTGTCGCTTGCAATATTAGATTTTCCTATTTTCCTCGTCAAATATGTATAGCAGTTGATATTTTCTTTCTTCTGGCTGTTGTGAATCAAGCAAAGATTGAAAGATGCTCTCACCAGACTTGGATACTTTCTCTTTATTCCTCATTACTTCAATAATGATTCCCGATTTATTTTGGCCGATTAATACATGAGATTCACTATAATATGACGTGACTAATAGGGAAGAGCTATATTTACAACTGAAATTCTGAAACAGAAGTGAAAATGAAGCAGACGCTTTTCGAAAAGTAAAAGTTTGTGTGAAAAGTTAAAGGTCATAAGTAATAGCTGTTTATTTCTTAGAAATTTATCACATATGCCCTTTAAGTCGCTTTCCATCTAATTGTTTGTAAGAATTTGTCGATACTGAAATTGAAATGTTTCAACGTTAAACTTGACCTTAAATATTGGTAGAGATGCTTGCAAACTAAACCTCCTCGTGACTTTCGACACAAATTAAATTAATTTTCGCACAACTTTCATAAATCACAATTGTGCGAAACTTCAAATCAAGTTTTGACTTTCACTCGCAAAAGTTAGAAAACATCTGCAGGTAAAATCATTAATGCAATCGCATGAATGCGCATCCGAATTGTTGAAAGTGTGATTCTCCAGATAGGAGGCTAGAATCACACACTAATGACCTAATGATAATGTTTGCTCTTCTAAGATTTGCGAGCGTAACGGATGAATTAACGGAAAATGGTGCGTGGATTATGCAGATGTGATAAATCATATCGCAAAGGCTAAACGCGAACCAATCAGAGCATTTCAAATGCATAATTTTTGCAGCGACTACGTTTACGTTCCTCGGTGAGGCAATTAAGCAAAAACTGTGCTTTTTTGCATTGCTGCTAAATATTGCACACGCGCCATGAAAACAACTGAATGTAACTAATTGCAAATGCGTCGAAATCCGGCGTAGCTGTTTTCTCGCGATTTTCCGAAGAGAAGCAAAGAAGCGCGCGCAGTTCAAACGTTCAAAAGCCAGCCAGGCATGCGTAGAAGCAAGTTGAAGACGGCGTGTGCGCCGACTTACCGCCGTCTGCTGTTGTCCGATGAACTGCGCAACCGCGACCTCAGCACACAGGACCAGGAGCGCATACATTGCGAAGAAGTCCCTCATCGTCTCAGCGATGCGGGCTTCAGCTGCGCGTCGCCGCGTACTTTACCTCCTCAAACACCTTCTACGTCTGAGATAAGCTTCGCGGTGCCAGGAGCGCGCACGAACCGCCAACTCAGTCGCTGATCTTACCGACACGCTATGTACCAAGTGACTGGAGCTTCTTCGCCGTCTTCGGCGGTTTTTACTCTAGCCGCAATCGCGACCACCACGATACCAAGCATGCAGAAAAAATCGCCTGCAAGGAGATTGGATGATGGGAGATGCGATGATTCCGACTAGTGAAAGATGTGTTTGAAACGTTTTCAAACCATTTCCGTTGATAATTTATGATTAAATAATCAGTTCCCAGATGAGTCTTACCTTCTTACCTGTTGTTTCCGATGTAGTTGATGTTCCTCTCATTAACATCATAATAGCATTTTAGTCAAAGTTATATAAGAAGAGATGGATGGCGCAATGGACGAGACAAGCAGCTTGTAATTTTCAAATTCGTTTCTTGTGCAATTCTTATCGCTGGCGGCAATCTAAAGCGGAAACTGCTTCCTTTTTTTCAAAGTGATTGGAAGAAATTCGTAATACTTCATTATTACCTAATGGTATTGGAAAGAATGATTAACTTGCTGGTAAATAAAATCATTTCTCACACAATTTCTTTGAATTAAATACAAAAGTAATTGAATTGAATTGGCCTTACTGCTCATTGGGCAATTGATGAGCAGCAATAAAAATATGGACGCTAAGTTAACAATAAAATGATAAAATTGCGTACAATTAACATTTTCGCAACTGTATTCTAATGGTTATGAAACGGTAGTTAAGGAAATTGATAATTAAATTACAAACATTTGCAAGTGTTGCTTGCGCTTGTAATTTTAATGTCTAATGCTCTTTTTCATGCCTGATCTATCTCTTATTGCGCCATATACTAATTATTGCTATCATTTATTGCAATTTACATCTCCGATTTGTGCATCATTTTCCCATCATTCCAGTATTATCCATTCCATCGAATGCAAGGCTTTATTTATTGCAGTTGTTGCTTAATTCTATCCTGATTATGTCCATAATTATGACCTGACAATTGTTTAATTGCATAACATGATTTCATTTGCATAAATGTGCAAGAAATGTTATACTTTTTATGCAAAAAGAGAAATGTAGTGAAAAGTGACGATGGCACATCTAGGAGAATAGTTTTATCATGATTAAAAATGCCTAGAAAATTCACGACTTGGCAATAACATTATTCATTTAAATAAACATTCAATCGAGCTTTCATCATTATTATTACCACACGAAGACCCTGGTTTATCAGCAGAAATGATCGGTTGCATTGCTCTAGATCCGGAATCGATGAATATGGGAATAATTAAACGATGAAATACACAATAGACCTCTGGCACATTCACATCTTAATGCCGCATTATTTCTAGGAGTAATTACATGAGATGCGGAACAATAAAAGCTGTTGTAGCAAACTTAGACGTATCCTCAAATTGCTGCTGTGAGCGAAAAGTAAAAGTAGCTGCACGAACTTTTTACAGACGAACGAAACATGCTGAAATAAAAGCAGATTGAATAAACTTTATAGCTGTGCTTTGCGCTTGTTCCGTGCATCTTCATTATCATCATCCGACTTGTGGGGCGTCTATAATTACATTGTATCATTATTGTCTTCATTTCTTTGGACACAATATTGTGAACGAACCTTGCCAATGTAAGGATTTTCAGGCTCCGTTCCGGTTTCACGTTGCTCTTTCTTTTGTTTTATTTAATTACTTATAATACAGGCAATTACATGCAGGGACTGCGATTGCCATTAATTAATTGCTTAGCAAATTGTCGATACCAGAAGTGCCAGTAGCTAGGAAGTACAAAACACTGCGGTTGCTTGGAAACTCGACGATTTTGATTTCCGCAACATTTTGTTATTGATTTTACTCCGTTATGAATGAATGAATTCAATGTGAAATCACAAACCCTGAAGCATAGACTATTAACTAATATTGATTATGGATATTTTAGTTCAATTCAGAATGAATTTGCAATGAAATGAGCTCAAGTTCCAGTAATTTTGGAAACTCAAGAATGTCGACGATTGCCAATTTGGGACCAGATCAGAATGCAATTCATTTTGTGATCAAAACGTTGATTAAATCCCTTCGCTGTACGCTGCATTGAGTTAAATATTCTTCACTTTCTAAAATTTCTTTTCGTTAAATTAAACCCAACCGAGTCGTACGTTTTTTGTCACTTATTTAAAAAAGATGGGTAAGCCTTCCAAGCCCCGAGCATCGCAGGATAAATGGCCTATTGTACTGTGACCCTCTAATATAACATCCAAATGATTCTTGCTGAATTTCTGAAGGAAATTCAATAGCTCCCTTGTGCTGTGAACCACGGACGTTGCCCGCCTTCCGACCTGCTCTACCATTTGCCCACACCCCAACACCTTGGAGGCATTGCAGTTGTGTCCGAAGACACCAACTTGCTCCTCTTCCATATGCGCTGCCGGATGTGGCAAAACACTGCATGGGCATAGGATATGTTGGGGCGTTTCCGCCCCTTTAGGGATACGGTCCAGTGAGGAGGACCGTGATTCTCCTTGAGTGAGAAGCAAGAGCTCCTTAGCTCTTTGTGTGGATGATGACAGAAACAGCTTTTTTATGTTAGAAGGCGAGATACTGCAAAGTAGAGTCTCACAGCATTTAGACCAAACATATGGGCCTCCCAATCGTTCTATCCCAACGCTTCATCCAGGTAATATGACTGGCAAACTTCAGGATTTTATCCGGGGTGTAGGAACAGCTTGGCATTTAATAGTTTAAACTCCATTCTGAAAAGCAAACGAATTTGCAGAAGTCGAGTTTAAAAGGCTTTGTAGTTGCTCTTGCAACGCGTTTCGATAACACAGTGTCTTCATCAGGCAGATGAGAACTATATATTTATTTATTTATTTGTTGCTTAATGTGAACATTAACAGCACCTTTGCCTTTACAATATTCACGATTTCCTATTAGGTTAAGTGCCCCAAGTGCACCAGTGCCGCAGTTATTACTTGATCAACGGAATCAAGGAATATGTCCGTTTTACTGCAATATAGATTATATATATATACAACTACAAAGACTTTTAAACTCGACTTCTGCAAATTCGTTTGTTTTCAACAGCTTAGCTTGCCTGCACCAGCGATATCCCGCTAGTGGGCATACTATAATATATTTCCTCCTGTATTCTCGTGATAGGTCGTAGATTGGAAAGGGCCCAGATATTGGGATAGCAGCTGCCTCTAAATTACTATTGAAAGAAGCAACTTTTAAAATGAGTATAAAAATTCGCTATTGTGGGAACTAGGTTATAAACAAATTTGGCATAAAAGCAACAACGTCATTAATTGTTTATGTATTTCTTGCAATAATTTTGTTTACCATATTAAAAGATTTACTATTTACATAAAACGTTTGATTACTAACAATCCTAAGCAAGAGAAGAAGTTGAACATTCAACATTTGACTGAGAAAGATGAAATAATTACAATTAATTTTGTTTACAAGTTTGATATCCGAAGCATTAATTGAATTATTTCTTAAATTAGTAGAGAACTTTTGATCTAAAACAAGCTATAACTGAATTTGTGATTGATCTCCATCAACACCATGAAAAGAATGGGCTATTTTCTTGGAAGCGTTGTGTAAAATTGAAAAATCTAGGGGTATGATGACCATGTGACCTGAAATGTATTACAAATGTTTAGAAACCGCATAAATTCAAAGAATGTGTGATTACCTCTCGATAACAACTCCGGGCATTTGAACTAATTGCACCGGCGACTTGCCGTCTTTGAGTGCCTGGGTTAAGTTTAAAATTTGGCCTCGCATCACAGACATTTGTCGTTCGAACAGACTCTTATCGAAACCTTTATCTTGCTTGAACAGCAAATGCAAATCATCACATAGGTCTTGCACGAAATTCATATCAGCAAGCATCGGCAGCACCAGGTCGCGGATGTCCTTGCTGAATGGCACCTTGGCCTGGGGCAGCCAAGCCCAGTGGTACGGATACGCGCGCCAACTGTCCGGATGCTTGTACGGGAACGCCAGGCCGTTATCAATCGCGGCGATTTTAATCTCTGGCAACTGCACCATATTCCAGTCGGCGGTATCCACCACCTCCACCTGCGTGCCGCTGTTTCCATTGTTCATGCTAATCGTCGGCTGGTCATATTTGATCAACCAGTTATCGTTCCCTCGATCTGTGTTGCGAATGATGTAGTCCAGCACAACGAGGCGTTCGAATTGCAGCTGAAACTTGCTCGCCATGCGTGTTGGGAGAGGCTCGACCTCGAAGCGCCGCAGCCAGTGGTCCGCGTCCTTGTAGCCCTCCACGTACAGCTGGAAGGAGCCCACTTTGGGCGGTAATCCTATCCGGTTGAAGCGCACGCCGACGTTGGGGAATTGCTCCATGATCGAGCGTTTAATGCGCGCCTTCTGTCTGTCTATTCGCGGATAATTGAATGTTTCCGAGACCAATTTAACAATCTGCAAGTCGCACACAGTTAGCTCAAGAACATGTGGCTGATGATGCTGTTATGCACCCTAGTTTTGGGCACGATGTTCAGTTGCAGCTTAGCGTCCACCAGGGAGGCGGCTGCTTCCGACAAATAGCCCTGATTGGGAATCAGACAAGAGCGGCCGAAACAACACGGACAACACAGCTTGTGTATCCATTTCGTCCATTTCGGGTTGAGTCTGCCGTAGGGTTCTTCGTCCTTTGGTTTGAATACGGCAATTGTTTTCTAAAAAGGAGAAGCCTCAGAAATCACGCGATTTTCAGCAACTTTATCGAATGTTGTCCAAGGATGTCCAAACGTTTTAATAAATCTTCACCATTAAAACGTCCCCGTGACTCTCCTGGTATTACCAAACTAAGTATTTTTTTTTGCAAAGGATTCTCTTTTAAATATGCGATTTTAATATTTAAACATTTGACTTCCTTTGCCGAAATTTGCCGCTGGATTCAATCGGATCCAATTTGGTCTCTGCCAGGGATTGAACCCAAGCGATTATTATATCCTATTTACTCACATTATTCACATCTTTAACGAAATAGGAACCACTTGACCCCTGGGAAATCCTCTCCGGAAAGCGACCGACATCTATGGCGGCTTCCGCCTTAGAAACAAGCTCATTGAAAAAGGGGTCATCTGAAATGATTGCAGAGTGAATTATTTGAACAGCAAATGCATCAAATATTGAAGTGGCACATGGAACAACGTATCATATCGGAAACAATGAAACGATTACGCTAAATGTCAATATTCGCGATGGAATATTTCTAGAAATTGGAAGCGAGCGCAAAAATATTTTCCCTGCAAATAGCAGCATTGCTGTTCGATATCTGGCTGCCGCATAGGCTGTTGTTTACCTGTAAACTGATTATTCGGCAGCACCTCGAAATGCATACGTGGTAAGACGTTGTTACACATACAGTTTGAGGTGCAAACGCAATGACTGAACAACGAATGTCGGCCGTTGTTTTTCGCAATCTGCTGGTAAGGCGCTGTGATTTGCTGCGATTCGAGCTCACGAAACGCTTCGCTGATTGTATAAATCATTCGATCACTTCTTGCCAACTTTCTGCAATTGCGTTAATCGGAACAATTGGCACCTCCAGATCGACGAATTGCACTCTTTTCGCTTTCGACTTGCGCTCAACAATTGTGTGCTCTAGTCGCATTTACACTGCGATATCACTTGTAAGCGCACGATGCGTTAATTGAAACGAACGAAATGCCTGCTGGCGCAGTTCAACTGCCAACTAGCAAAACATCAATGTAAAGCGAGTTTTATGTAATGAACCTGCTGATAACGGCGCTAAGAATATTCCCGCTAAAGTACGCGGTTAGAACGGTTGCTGATAAGAGTTGTGAACAATGCGCACTACTATTACAATACAGCAAGGTCCCGCGAGTTCAGAAACTGCGAATATGAAAGGGTCATTTACATAAGTTGTACAATTTGCCAAGAAAATCGAATATAAATGTAATGCTCTCTTCCCGGCAAGTCCCTGCCAACAAACTGCAAATCCATTTCCGGGTACTCCGCGCCTTGAAGTGGCTACTCATATCACTGAAACACAGAATTCTTTGAATTACACGCGAATAATGAAGGATCTGGTCTCAGCGTTGCTTGGGTTTTACTGCTATTTGCTCATCTACCCATGCATCTGTTCTACCCGTCCACCAGGTAGCAATCGATTGGCGACGACTTCCTCGATTACTTCGAGTCCGAACCGTCGTTATCGTCGCGAATATTATAAATTCATTTGAAATGTGTGGACCGTCGTAAATGACACATCTCTGATATATCCCGAGTTTGAAGGGTATTGTTAATA
>JAOEHK010041026.1:0-23073 GCA_025447835.1 Labidoglobus nevermanni | reverse complement strand
ATATTCCGTTATATTCCGTTGATTGTAATTCATATTTTCATCCTCCCCGGGCAACGCCGGGGCTATTTCCTCTAGTAATTCAATAAAGTTCCCCATTGGAAGATTCTATAACAGGGAACAAGTGAACAGAATTACCGCAGATTTGTCTGATATTGTACCATATTGTACCATGTACCATTAATGTAAAGAAATTCTAGATAAGAGGGTATAAAAGGAAGACCACGGAAACCAAGTTTGGAATAGGAAGTAAACTTTGAAAAAGTGGATATTATAGAAACACCCGAAAAGTCTCACAGAATACCGTTACTACTAAGTTTCATTCGCCTGGCAATATGTCCTCTCATAGTCAACAACCTCTAATAGGGAGACGATAGAAGAAGAACCTATGATACAGTAACACCAGAAAATAAAAATAAAAATCCAGAACCGCCTAGTAAGAGCCAACAAGTTGCCATAGCTCAGAAAGTTCGCGAAACTCTATATTTACCAGATGTTACTAAACGGAACCGAAACATGAATCATTAATTTGGAAATCTTAGAAAGACTCACAATTCAATAATGTTCCCCATTCGATGATCCTATAACAGGGAACAAGTGAACAGAATTACCGCAGATTTGTCTGATATTGTACCATATTGTACCATGTACCATTAATGTAAAGAAATTCTAGATAAGAGGGTATAAAAGGAAGACCACGGAAACCAAGTTTGGAATAGGAAGTAAACTTTGAAAAAGTGGATATTATAGAAACACCCGAAAGGTCTCACAGAATACCATTACTACTAAACTTAATTCGCGTGGCAATGGTCATGGTCAACAACCTCAAATAGGGAGACGATAGAAGAAGAATCTATGACACCCGAAAAGTTCTCGCAGAATATCCAGATACCTCTTGACTACCGGGCGGCTAGTTGAGAGGACTGTACGACATCTGAAATGACTACGAGTCCCTATCCCATCCTAATAACCCAATCCCCTATATTCCATTCCAGAAAAGTAGTAGAGCCTAAGTGCTGCAGGTAATCAGTTCTGTTGGCAACAATAACATGGTAATCCATATATGGGGCGCACAGGAGCGACCATCTACGGCAAAGGCGCCGACATCCTCTACCTCCACTAGTCTGAGGCATGCCCGCTGGCCGCCTGCTGGATAGGCGCAGTGCTCTATCGACCATCGAGCTGCACGTGTCCCACCTGTTGAGCGGCGGCAAGTGACGTCGTCCAGCGTGCCAGGTGGCCGAGGTAAGTGCTCCGGTTCGGGCGCATTGCGCGCCTTAGATTTCGCCGCACCAAGAGGTGCGCATTCCGCTTGACCGTGGCTGAGCTATTCGGCTGCACCTCGGCGGCTGATAAGAGGCCGCTGCGCGTCTTCAGAGGAAGCCGCTCGCGATGCGCGCGCACTCGAGAAGCGGGTGCAGCCGTGCCCGCCGACCCGTGACCACCTGGCAGCGAAACGCCGCATCCCAATGGACCACGACGACTTCCCGACCTGCGGCCACCGCCAGGCGCACGCGCAACGCGCCAAATGAGCGGCCGGCGGGCGCGCCACCCCCAAATGCGGCGCGTCGCCTCGCACGGGGTGCAAATGCGAACAGGTGCGCCGTGCGCCCGCTCCGCGCCCCACCATGTCGCATTGCGGTGCGCAAGAGCGTCGGTAAGACAGTTGGCGATCCAGCGCGCAGTGCTCAGCCGCACTTCCCGAAGAAACGGCGCGAAAGTGACGCCGCGACGGTCGCGGTAAGTTGACCATTTGTTTAATTGCGGGTATGGCGGCTACTTGCTATTGCTCATGGTATGAGTTCAGAGCATGGGCGGATGAAGGCGTGACGGAATTGTTGCGGAGATTGCCTCCAGTGACAATTCAGTTGGTCGCCTCGCAGCTCAAGTTGAAAGTCTTTCGCGACTTCTGCGCGTGGGTGGAGGGCCATGGGGAAGGCTGGTAGCCGCCGCAACAATGACAATGCTTGCCAGTGACTTTAATATCATTATAAGTTGAGCATATCGCTGATGCACGCGGCGGATTGCATCTTGTCTTCGTCCTCCTCCTCCACCTCCTCCTCCTCATCCTCTTCTTCTTCTTCTTCTTCTTGCAGCGTAGGTGTGCCGCCAACAGATGGTCGCAAGTGCCCTGGTCGCCGACGTGACGTCAAATTGGCTCCTTTCAACAGCGTCTTCACGTTCGATCGGTTTGTATGTTCTGCGCCTTTTTTCTGCCTCGTTTACAATTCGATTCAATGTGACATTTATTTTCTTGCGCCGTAAATTACGCATTTTTTAAGCTTCGACATTCTTTCAAATTGTCTTGGATAAATTCAATATTTTGGATTTCAGTGTCATTCAAAGATTATCTTCGATTGCAGTTTACTACATTGTTAACAATAATTTTAGCCTGGACAATTTTCGCAAGAAATTAGAATCAGAAAATGAACAAAAATACAAAATTGTTAATAAATTTCATCTTAAGTTTATTATGCAACTATTTTATCCTTGATTATATGGCCATCGAAATTTTCTAGACTAAACTTACAGTATTTTTGAAAACTTTCAAATAAACATTCATATCTTCGAAAGTGAAGATATTTTTTATCAGGTGGGCGCATAATTGTCTCGCGTTGTCCAAATACTGCAATATTTATAATGAAATAGTATGAGCTTTTGTATAACCTTAAAATAGGATTGCTTTTATTGAAATTAACACGTCAGGGGAACAACTGATAGTTCTGCACCCTTCTATGATTAACATTTGTATCAAATATTTATTGTAGATGCAACTATTATGTCGTGTTAATCTTTGATTAGATGGTCATCGACATTTTCTAAATAAACTTACAGAATTTGAGAAAACTTTCAAAAAACATTGACAAAATTATCGATGTTTGTATTTCATTCAAATCTTTGAAAGTTATGATATTTCTTATCAGGTTGGCGCAGAATTATCAGGCTTTGTTCAATTTTACAATATTTATAATGAAGTTTTTTTATCATCTTTTGTATAACCTTAAAATTGTTTTTTAAAATTAAAATTAATATTTCAGGGGGACAACTGATAACTATGCACCCTCCTATGATTAACATTTGTATAACCAATTTCTTACAACTGTGTCATTCGAAGATTATTATTTTAGTAGTAGTAGACAATTTGAGCAATGTTGGAAAATGAAGAAAAATGCAAAATTGTAAAAAAAACATCCTCATTAAGTTTATTATGCAACAATTTTATCGTGTTAATCTTTGATTAGATGGCCATCGAAATTTTCTAAACTAAAATTATAGAATTTAAGAAAACATTGACAAAATGATCGTTTCTTTGTATAATTCCATTTATATCTCAGAAAGTGGTGGTATTCCTTATTAGGTGGCGCATAATTGTCAGGCGTTGTTCAATTTTACAATATTTATAATGAAACTGTATGAGCTTTTGTATAACCTTAAATTAGGATTTTTTTTATTGAAATTAACACGTCAAGGGAACAACTGATATTTATGCACCCTTCTATGATTAACATTTGTGTAAAATATTTATTATAGACTAAAATTTGGCTTGTATCAATGGATTTCAAAGAAAAACAATAACAAATGACAAAGCATCCTCCTCCTTGTTGAATTCAGAGTGGTTGACAGCAAGAATGCCCCTATCTAAGCTTGTTTCGTCTTCTTATCTCTGAAATTTGAATATTCGGCTTTCTGCATTTATCCACTAAGCAAAGATTTGCAGAGATCATCTGGCGATTGGTTGAAATGTCGCCATTTGCATTTTTCATCTCATTGATAAGATTTGCCTGCATTTGGTATTAATTACAAGTCGTAATTGCAGCATGAAATTGAGATGTAAATAAAAAGTTGCAAATAGAAATGGCATTGTAATAAATGCCAGATGTCTGCATTCACCACTGCGTTTTATTTTAATTCGTCTCACCACACTTGACACCCTTCCTAATTATCCAATCTCACCATGAAAGCTCAACGTCCAAATGGCAACAAATGGAGGTAAGTCTGATACCAGCACTTGGCACATTTAAGTGCATTTACTCAAGATATTTACACACCAGTAAGTCGTCAGTCTTCAGAGACCGATTCCTGAATAATAGCATTCAATTCATTGCAACAATAAAGGTGATTAAATTTGTCTATGTTTAATTATCATTCGTTTTGTAACATTGCATCTTTTCATACATAATTCAAGCATAAATAAACTTTTCACTTATTATAATTACGTATAAATAATTGATTAATTCATAAGATAACAGATGATGAATAATTCTGGCATTTCTCGTTGTAAATTCAATTAATTGTAATTGAGTCATTTATAGATTATCGTCAACCCCTTGGGTTGACGATCGTTATGCAACGTCATTTTATTGCAAACAGTTGTCAATTATCACATTTAAGAGAAACTTGCAATCGTCTTTAATTATCTACTTAATATTCATTACATTCAAGTAGAGCAATATAGTAAAACTTAACGATACTGATCCGGTTATCGCACTTTATTATTCGCAATCATTTTGCGGACTTTGCGAAGACGCAATTGATAATTTTGTTATAAATGCCAATTTCGGCGTTTATCACTGCAAATTACAGACTTTTCGTGTGCGCCTTAATCGCACCGCCCGATTGAATTTGCACGTGACAACGAGCTTCACCAAACGGCAACAGATGGAGCTTTGCCAACCCTCCTCACTGCGCACGCGCAACGCCAAGACACAACTCTCAAGTACAATAATTTATTGTTAAATAAGCACATTAGATTATCGGTATAAATAAATCTCTGCAAACTGCTTATTGTAGTGGAGATTGCCGATACTTGGATTAGCTGATCAGACTAGAGAGCACAATTTATTGCTAATTTTAACACCATTTACCAACAATCTCAGTGTTCGATCAACTAATCGGCATTGCGCTGCAATTATCAGTAAGTTACAATGCTATTTGCCGTGCAAGCGGTGACAATTTGCGAATTCACCATACATTCCTCCACCGCCATCTATCTTACACTATCAACAATTGCATATCGTTGTCGTATCAATAAATTAGCGACAAATTTGGACAAACTGGTCCTCGAAGTAATGGCACAACGAATTCGCTCCAAAATGCACAAAACTTGCATCATTACATCAATGCAATAACATTAATAGCCCTACAACTAACTATGTACATCATCATTTGTAAAAACATATAAAAGCTAATTGTTTAACATTTTATAAATTTGCCACCTGCAATCTCCTGATTAACAACGTTATTTATATCTAGATCTCATTCATATCGTCTAAAAGTGAATCATTTGTTATCTAAATGTGTTGAGAGTCCAAACGAATCGAATCTTGATCGCAGACGCCGTTGGGGTTAGAGACGTTTCCAGGGCGCTATAAACTAAAGGGTGTCCTAAAATTCACGCAAGATTTGACTTTTCCGCCATTATTATTGTTTAAAATGGAGGCTACACAAAAGAACAACGCATTTTTATTGTTGCGCAATATTTTGCAAATACACTAAGACCCCGCTTTTAGCTTCTATCAGCGCATATTATTTACGACAATATTTAGTCATTCTGTGGATATGTTCAATAGTTTCGTATTTTTATCTACGAATTATTTAAGCTCCTCCTTCGAAAGACTTTCTGTGCTAGTGAAATTTCTTCGTGGTCTTCCACATTACCTCTATCTAAGACAAATTGTTTTGCAATTTCGACTATTTCCTTCATATCAAGAGAAGAGTTCCTATTGTCCTCCTACCAGCTTAGATCTGGCCATATGTTTTTCCATGCTCCTTTAAAACACTTTTGTGTTATTTCATTCCAAAATAAATGAATGCTTAAGAAACTTGAAAATAATCTCTATACTCTATGCGTTAAAGCGAAACAGTGTTAAACGAGGCAGCGTAAAGCGGGGCCTTAGTGTACAAAAAAGGTCTTTTCGTACAAAATATGGTCGGAATAGTGACTTAACTTCATCAACTGTAAAGCGAGGAATGAAAAAATTTAGAGAGATTGGATCAATTAGCGATCTTAAACAAATCGTTTAACACAAAATATTGAAGAATTGAGCATTTCTAGAAGCTGTCTATAGCGTATTTTCGCTCAAGATTTGCATCTTTTAGTTAATAAACTTTAATTGAATCAAGAACTGAAGCCTACTGACTGAAGTGAGTTCGTTGAATGGAGTATGAAACAACAAAAAGTGGATGCTGATCATTGAAAATGACAATTTTTACTTATAAACCTAGGTTTTCTATGAATTTTGGGACACCCTTTAAATCCACTTGCGTATGACACGAGAGCCTTGGGAATGGGCTGGGAGATAAGTAAATTGGTCTAGCATTTCGATCGCAATCGTCAGATGGGCGGGACATTGACCCAAAAGCCGTCGAAAGAAGTAAAGAATACGGAGGCAGAAAAAGCGGCGACGCCAACCAGGCAAGCGGCCAACCAGCCTCCCACATGCATCTGGCTCATTAGCAACCCTGCGCGCTCATATCCTCGCATCCGCTTCCTCGGCGTGCACGTCCGCCGAATGCGGAAGTAATGACAATACGCAATTGGCCGCCATCGTTCGCAGGTGGATGGACGAGCGGCGCCACACTTTGTCCGCAATCTGTCTGCCTTTACGATCGCGCACTTTGTGTTTGTCTCCATAAATGCTCGAGAGCGTGGGCGGACGCGGCAATGCTTAAGTCATCAACATCAGCGCAATCATCTCGACGCGCGAGTCATCGACATTGCGCTTGAATTTCGCGCGCCCCAAGTGACAGCCGAATGACATCGCAATGCGCCCTCTATGCTCTATTATCGCTGATGCGACATGTGCGCGTGCGCGTGCGGATGCGGCGCATGCGCGTACGCGGCGTGCAGCGGCTGGGGTAGCGGGCTGGGGCACGTCTGCGCGTAGGCGCCGGCGCCGAGGTGCTGCGGCGACCCGGCCAGCCCCAGGTGCGCCTGGTGCTCCAGGTGGTGGCCGTAGTGCTGGCCGGCGAGCGGGTGCGCGTGCGCATGCGCATGCGCGTGCGGCGAGGTGCCGTACACCATTTGTCTTACTTTCGAGTCCTCGTCGCTGATGTTGTACGTCAGCTCGGTCTCCTCGAAGCCGGTGGCGGACATGCGCTGGTCGGCGGTGGTGGAGCCGCCGCTGGCGGTGCCCGCGCCGCCGGTGCCGCCGCCCGGCGGGTCGGGGCTGTTCAGGCACGTCTGGATGAGCGCCTTGCCGGCGTCGCTGGTGATCATCGGCTGCAGCTTGCGCGTGGCGAACGTGTACACGTGGCCGGTCTCGGACGCCACCAGCAGCATCACCTGGGTGCCGGTCAGCGTCGACAGCTCGTAGGCCTGCAACAAGGCGCAGACGCACGTTTCAAGATGGCCGCGCCGTCGCCTTTGACCTTGCGCCGTGTGCCGTTACTGATAAGTCATGCGTATCGGCAGGCGCCATTAGCGCGCTAATTACGCGCGGTGGGGCGACTTCCGGGCGCACAGGTCACTCCTATAACCTCGCCCTACCGCCCAATGCAGACTCACAGTCACCATGGTAGCAGTAGGCAACCTTGTCCCTTTCTAGGTTTACTGCTATATGATCATTTTCGTTGGGACACGAAAGATTTGAAGGGAAAACGAGCGTAGAATGAAACACATTGAAAAAGTAGTAGTAGCTAAGGTATTGAGATGTAATACAGACAGTTTGGGGTCGAGCCTGGTCAGAGTATTTTAAATATAATATAATCTGTATCTATCTAAAATGCCATAAAAACATATAAAGACTACCGAGCAAGCAGTGGAAAGAGGAAAAACAGATGTAGTTAAAGGAGGCTCTTCTAGGAGAGATTAAATGGTCAAGTAAACCTGTTAATGTTGGACCAGTTGATAAATGGTGCTAGGTATCGTTTTTCATTGACACAGGAAAGATTTGAAGGGAAGACGAGCATAGAATGGAAGACACAGGATGTCAGATACCGAATAATAACTTCTCCCTTCCTTTATGAAGGCTTAAAATTAGGAAGAAAAGTAAGCCCTCGGTAGCCTAGTGGCTAAGGCAGTGATATGTAATACAGACAGTTTAGGTTCAATTCTAGTCAGAGTTGATGCATTTTAAAAGAACTAAAAATCTGTATCTGTCCAAAATACCATGAAAACATAAAGAGACTACCGAATAGGCAATGGAATGAGGAAAAACCAATGTAGTAGGGCTCTCTCTTCTAGGAGAGACCAAAGGGTCAAGTAAACGTTTTAATCGAGTATAGATGTTAGATGGTACATTAATCCCAGGTTTGTTTTTGGCATTTTGCAATGCGGTTCAGATCTTATAATATGCATTGAAAAATTGAGCACCGGGAGTCGAATTCGGACACCCTGCCTAACCTAATCGCGGCCTATACAGACAGTTTGGATTCGATCCTGATCAGAGCCGATGTATTTTAAAAGAACTAAAAATGTGTAACTACCTAAAAAACATTGAACAGGCAGTGGAAAGAGGAAAAAGAGAGGTTGGTGAATGGGGCTCTTCTAGGAGAGACCAAATGGTCAAGGTCTTAATGTAGCACCAGTTGATAAATGTGCTTGAGCTGAATTGTTGTCCCTTGACAAGTGTGCGCGAAGCAAATAAAGTGATTTCAGGCCGGCGCCGTAAATCCGTGCGCGAAATTGCGTAATGCAAAGAAAGAGCAAATAAATTGCAAGCGATTAGCGGTGAAATGAAACGCGAAAGAAATGGGCGAGTCAATGGATGCACGTGAAGCGTGTAAAATTTCGCATGCTGCTTGACTTGACCTGCCTCGGCCGAGGAGACGCTCGGCACTAAGCAAGCGAAGCAGATTGGCGATGTAATTTATTTATTAGCGTGCGCATATCGCACGCGATTACAGGTTGGCCGGCGGATGTTTAATTCGCAATCAATTGCGCTGCCGATCGACGCCGAAACGACGCCAGTGCTGCTGCTGCTGCTGCCCAGCATCGCATTCCTGCTGCTCAATCACTAGATCCGGATAGATGTGAAATGCATTAAATAGGCATTCCATCACAATGCAGGAATTTCGCGCGCTCGCTGCAGGCGGCTGCAGGACAACGAAATTATCGCGAGAATGCGCGCGCCGACGAGCCGGGCGCGGGGAGGGGGCGGCCAGAAATGCGAGCCGAGTGAAAATATGCGAAAAGAAAGCGCCGCCGCCACCGCCGCCACCACCGCGCTGCCCTCGACGGGTGCGAGAGCTTCTTATCTCGGCGTTAATGCAACTGCGCTCTTTAATTAAAACTTCAACGAAAATGAATTAACAAGGCGAGTGCTGCTGACGCCACGACGTCCGCGCAAATTAACGCCGCGGCTTTACAAACTCATCGAAGGCAAGTCATTTGTAAAGCGAAACTATACTGGTTGCCAAACCAGAGGGAAGGTGGCGTCAGAAAGGATATGGTGTCCGCTCTTTTTTCGTTGTTGGGATTGGTTTCCCAGGAAGCATCCCCTGAACCTTGCTCTTTTCCAGTCCCAAGGTATTTTTGCTATTTCTTTGGCTGGTACGTTTCAGGAACCCTATTGAGGGCGAATAAGGTGTAAACGAATGAGGTTATATCCTTACTGAATTACCATATGGTAGATGGGTTCCAAAGCGATTGATTCCTACGTGGACTCTCATTTTTTCCTCATAATTGGTTAACCTAGGTGGAATCCTATGAACCTTGGCCCTTTTCGGTCCTTTTATGTGTTCCCAGAGTATTTTTGCTATTTTTTTGGCTGGTAATGTATGCTTCCTTAATAGCACGTTTCTGGAACCCCATTGAGGTTGAATAAGGTGTAAAGAAATGAAATTCTATCGTTACTGAATTACCATATGGTAGATGGATTCCAAAGCGATTGATTTCAACGTGGATTCACATTTTTGTCATCATAATTGGTTAACCTAGGTGGAAACCTATGAACCTTGGCCTTTTTCGGTCCTTTCATGTGTTCCCAGAGTATTTTTGCTATTTCTTTGGCAGGTAATGTATGCTTCCTTAATATCACGTTTTTGGATGCTCATTGAGGGCGAATAAGGTGTAAACGAATGATGTTATGACGTTTACTGAATTACCATATGGTAGATGGGTTCCAAAACGATTGATTTCTATGTGGACTCTCATTTTTGTCATTATAATTGGTTAACCTAGGTGGAATCCTATGAACCTTGGCCTTTTTCGGTCCTTTTATGTGTCCCTCAAGTATTTTTGCTATTTCTTTAGGTGGTAATATATGCATCCTTAATACCACATTTCTGGAAGCCCATTGAGGGTGAATAAGGTATAAACGAGTGAAGTTATATCGTTACTGAATTATCATATAGTAGATGGGTACCAAAGCGATTGATTTCTAATTTGACTCTCATTTTTGTCATCATAATTGGTTAATCCAGGAGGAATCCTATGAATCTTTGCCTTTTTTGGTCCTTTTATGTGTTCCCAAGGAATTTATGCTATTTCATTGCTTGGTAATGCATCCTTCCTTATTGCCACGTTTCTGGAGCCCATTGAGGGCAAATTGGGTGTAAACGAATGATGCCATAACGTTTACTGAATTACCACTCATTTGTGCTCCTTGTATGCATTTACAGGGTATTATTGTAATATAATTGTCTGGTAATGTGTCCTTTCTTAATTTCACGTCTTTCAAACCTCATTGCATGCAAATACTATTCAAATGGACGAAATTATATTTATTAAACAAACTACTTTTAGTAGATAGATTTCGAAGCTATTGGTTTGTAGTTGAACACTTATTGTTGTTGTCAGAATAAGTTTCCCCATTTGGAATAACAGGCACCAGGTCATTTCCTTGCCCTTTTATACAATTCCTGGGGATCCATGTTACTTCATTCTCTGGTCTTTCGTTAACTCCACGTTTTTGAAACCGCATTTGGAACAAATAAAATGCAAGCTATTGGTTTCTAGTTTTGCTCTTTTTTATTGCCAGAATTGGTTTCCTCATTTGTGATTTCGTGCATATCGGTCCTTTCGCCTCCTTTTGGGCAATCCCAAAGTATATGGCATATTTCCTCGTCTATTAATGTGGCCTTCCTTAGGGTTGCGCCCCTACTCTGACAAAGTCTACCATTATTTGTATCCTCCTCCTTATCCTTACAGAAACTCTAAGTGCTTGAGTTCTTATTGAGTTGCCAGCATCCCTGATGAGTGCTTAGAATTTCCTCTTGAATATTCCCAAGAGTGCATTTTACACTTTATCACTAATTCTTCAATTGCATTGAAGGCTCTGAGCACCTACAAGTTTCTGTTGAAAGTATCTCTGAAAGCTCTGTTTGGCGCTCCCAAGATTCCATGATAACAAACCCCGAACAAAATGCACAGGGAGAAAAATATACCAAGAAATGAGTAATAAGTTGTAATCCATTGATTTTCAACAACACTCAATTCAATTACTAATAAGGTCACAGATTAACCCACTATTCCTTTTAAGCTTTCTTCCACCTCAGTAATTAAAATCAATGTCTACAATTCCAGCATTATTCTCTTGATCAGCTGATGTCTTCAAAGAAGTCCATTAGGTTTTCCTAGCCTCCTTGAAGACCTCATACACATCCAGAACCTTGCTCAGAGGGTAGGAGATCAATTGCCTTATAGTTAAAGTCTCCGTATCAAAAATTCTGTTTATGATGGAGGCTATAGCGGGACAGAGAGATCCTGCAGAGGTGAGGGTCTTGATGAGATCGTTGGTTCGTTTTCTACTAGGGTCAGTTCGATGTCATCCATATCTGGTTGTGCTGCTTAGCACTCTAATCGTTAAGATAGGCTTTTGAGGTACCAGGTTAGTCGCGTCACCTCTCGAACTTGCTACTGGTGAGGCAGTTAAGGTTTGCAAATCGCTCCCTACAGGTTCAAAGCCGGTATAGCCGCTGCTGATTGTGGTAAGCAAGCAAATGCGAGACGAAGATGCGCCGCGAATAACGGGGCACGAGGACATCGAGCCCCTCGGTGCGAGTGACGAGCGCACTCTCACCAGTAATTACCTCAGTCACGTGTTACAATCGGGTGGCGAAACGCGGCGAAGGGTTGCGATGGTGGGCGCCATCTTGGGCCCACGCGCACGTTTCGCCGATGAGTGAGACGTGCGTGTGGGTGCAAACGGCATGCGCCGCCTAGATTCGCAATTATCGGGTTAATTGCACGCAGATGCATATCAGAGTGTCTTCGGGTGTGCTGGTATGTGTGTGTTCTTGCATCGAGTGCGCGCGCACGGGCAACACGTGCACGCCGATGGTGCTTACAGGCGAACCTCAGCGAGCACCTCCGACCTCCCCCCGCATACCTTCTTCATGATGCCGGTCTTTCGCTTCGAGAACGTGGTGTACCGGCGCAGCTTGTTCTCGATGTACTCCATCTTGATCTTGACGCGGCCCTTGGTCTTCTTGCCGTTGCTCGGCGGCGACTTCTTCACCTGCATGGCGGTGAAGGCGTCGTCGCCGAGCTCGCCGACCCCGCACGCGTCCAACCCCATCTGCGGCGTGCTGATGGCGCGCTCGTCGTAGCACACGTCCGCTTTGAGGGCGCGTCCGCCACCCACTGCGCAGACCCCGCTCGTCGCCACCATCGTGCCGTGGTGGTGGCGGGGCGAGAGCTGCTGCAGGCTGGTGGAGGGCCGGCCGAGGGTAGTCGGGGTGCCGCCGTAGATGTCGGCCGGCGTCTCGCCCGAGAGCAGGTTCATGCCGTATGGGTTGAAGCGGGCGTCGCGCCCGCCTGGTAGGTCCATGCTGCACCACAGTTTGCGGCGCGTTCGAGGCGTTCTCGGGTGCACCACCTCATGCAGCAGCGAGGCCACAACGGCAGACCGATCGCGACACTCTCCGCAACAGCTGAGCGCAGCTGCGAGTTGCGACTACAACTCGACGCTCGATGAGGCCTCCCAATGGATGCGCCTTCGGCGAGAATACGCGAGCTGCACGAGGAGACGCACGAGGTTCCCCCCACAATGCTCCACTCGCCTGCTTTCTACTGCGCTACAGGCCCAGACCCGCCAAACTCAAATCCAACAATCTTAGTCATCAGACCGGCATCCAGAAAGCCAGGTCCTAGATTGGTGGATCTCTGAGCATTTGAATCCGAACACATATTGCCCAGTTCATAGCATCCTTCTGATTGCAAGTCCGCGTGGCGACTCGAACTTGGCACAGCTTCATAGAAGTGGGATGTCGGCCAGCAGTGAGCAGACCGGCCCAGGTCCATATTTAGTAATGAGCCTTGCCTTATACAGCAGCCAAATCCTTACATGGACATGCAGTGATCCCTCCTTCTGAGCACAGTCTAGCAAACAGCCAGTAAGCACGGCAGGTCGACAAGAAATGCAGGAAAATGAGGTAGCCAACAGAATACCAGATACGCTTTTGATAGCTGGTAGACCCCCGACGAGGCCAAAATGCATCCGCAGTAATGGCGACGCCTGCCAAAGTGTGGATCGGAATACTAATTAGCAATTGAACCGTTTCTCGTGTCGGGCACGTGGGACCAGGCACAATTATAAGAACGGTAACTAAACGAGGGCGAAAATAACATGGACATAGACACAATCATCACATTGCCATTCGTTGCAATTAGGGTTTAGAAAGGAGACAAAAGTGATAGGTCTGATCTATCGCATTTGCCATGATTACTTTCGATTGTATATTCCTAAATAAATAGTCTGAGAGGGGCGCTCTTCAGTAAAATGTTATCTAGGACCATGAAAGTAAGCATCTACAGAACCGTGATAAGACCAGTGGTGACATACGCGAATGAAACATGGACAATGAACAAAGGAGAAAAAGCACAATTAGCAATATGGGAGCAGAAGGTCTTAAGGAGAATATACGGAGAAAAAGAGATGGATGGTAAATGATTTAGAAGAACAAACAACAAATTAAGAAACCTGCACAAAGGGCCGGATATCGTAGGGATGGTAAAGGCACAAAAAATCAGATTGATAGGACACCTAATTAGACAACAGCCGGGGGCAACAACTCGAATAGTCCTAGAACTAACTCAGACTGCTAAACTTGGGAGAGGGGAGCAGGTTCTGCAGGATATGGAGTACCTGGAGATTGGAGACTGGATAAAGGCACTGGAAAGAAAAGAGTCGAAGGAGATCTCAACTCAAGTCATTATTCCCAACTAGCAAATGAAAGGGCTTTAGATTGTGGACGAACATTTAAAGAATAATAGCTTATATTGAAAACATTGATCAATAATCAACAAACTACGCCATTTGCATACGTTTTCAACGAAATCAATAACATTGTCTGTCTTTTTCTATCTACCCAGTATGGAAATTTCCAATTATATCAATTATCCGTTTATTAGCAAATGGGATATTTTCTTATTCGGTCACATATCAAATTTGTAACCATAATTTAAATATTTAAAGATTATAGGTTGGGTATTAGTCTACCTATAAGATTACTTATCATGAAAGTAAACGGAAATCAGTTGGAACTGTTATAGCATGTATTCAAAGGTCCGGGGTTATAGACAATGCTATGAAAAGCTGAAACATTATTTTAGAAATCATGAAAATGAAGAGACCGTAACAGATGGTCAGAAGAATCTGAAGCTTAGCATTAGATCAAGTGAAGACTGTCAGTTTACACGTTGATTGAGCTCAAGGTCCTTTTTGTTGTTAATTTATGATTAAAGCAAATTCGAAACGTGGGTTTCATGAATCACCAAATTGCAAATTGCCGCACCGGCAGCAAAAGATCGCTGGCGAGTTAAACAATTTTTAGACGAGCTCAATTTCAAACGCCCAAGTGTTTCTCTTGATTAACTATTTTTCATTAAGATTCAATCATTAGACATTCAAATTTGTTGCGATATGTATTGAAAATTGCCCCAGAGGGATTGTGGGTCCTGTCCTCGATGCGTGAACATGACTCCCGCAATCGTGAAGTCTACGTTTCCGTTTTTTCCTTTTATCTCAGATCTCACCACTACCGTGGAAGTCTACTTGGCAATATTGCTTGGAATATTGTAGCCCTATTATAAGAGCCCAAGAATATGGCCCAGCAAATATGCTGAAAATTTAACCCTTGAAATTTTGAAGAATGAAAACATTCCCTTTTCGCATTGCAGCTATAAATACCCATTATGTTATTACTATTGGTCTAGATGACGAATTGAGAATAGTTTTCATAATAATGTATCGATGAACTTTTGGAGGATCCGTAAATTAGAGTTGTAGAAGAATCTTCTTCAAATTATGTTTTAACCCTTCATTCAATACCATCCGGGTCTACCATCAGCAGGGGAAGGTTGTTACTATATTTTCAGCAAAACTGAACGGTTTCTCCAGTAACTGTTATAGAATATAGCATTACATAAGAGTTGTAGAAGAATCTTTTTCTAATTTAAGCCCTTATTCATTGCTATCCGGATGTACCATCAACCGGATGCAGGCTGTTGCTGAATTTTCAGCAGAAATGAATGGTTTTCCCAGCAACTGTTATAGAATATAGCATTAAATTAGAGTTGTGGAAGAATCTTTTTCAAATTATGTTTTAACGCTTTATTCAATACCATCCAGGTGTACCATCAGCAGGGTGAAGGTTGTTACTATATTTTCGGCAAAACTGAATGGTTTCTCCAGCAACTGTTATAAAATATAGTATTTATTTAAGGAGAACAATCAAATATAACTCCCTTCACACACTTTTCTATTTTTAAAATGTAATCAATCAACATCTACAATCTCGTATATCAATAGTAGACACTTGTGGTAAGTTTTGCCAAAGTTCACATAGAACTGTATTACTCTGATAGAATTCTGGATGGCAGTCATAGTCAAGACCTCAAAATGAATTAATTTGCCATGAACACTAAAACTAAATAATCTGGATTCGAAGAAGAAAACAATATAAAGTAGAAATAATGTAATGAACAATTTCGTCGTAAGAATTAGCATTAGCATATAAAATTACAATAATAATTCTGAAACAATAATTTCTGCTAGGAACGCCCACGTATCCTTTACACTTGAAAAGTCAATGTGAAAATGAATTATAAGTAGTCATTAATGAGTTAATTTGCATAGGATTACGGCGTCCTTACGCTTTCCTCGTCCTGCCCATTGTGTTATGTGAATACTGTGGACTGGGTCCCAGAATAAATGGTTGAATGAAGTTACGCAAACTAACACGTGACGCGTTCTAGAACTTATTTAACTGCAAGTTGTTTGTGGGATACGACCAGGAGAGGAAGTAAACATTGAGATTGTTTCAAAATTCATTACCATTACCAAATCTGGTATTGCGCGCCAAAAGGTTTGCGATTTGCAATTTCTTGAATTAAATCTCAATGTTTCAATGCTTTTTGAATAATTCCATTTAAATTCATGGTATACTTGATAGAAATACGTTGATATTTCTGCTTCAATTTTCTTTGTTTGAATTATACCTTGAAGGTATACAAAAGGACAACAAAATGGTGTTTATTGTCGTCTATAATTCGCAGGTTCCATAAATCTCTTCCCCAAAAGCATACCTAACCCTAGGGTTGAATGTTTGAGCTTGGTTTTTTGTTGGTATTGCCTCTGGCCGAGTACGACATAACCCTCTCTCTAAGGGTACCCGTAAACAGGGTTTTCCAAGCTGTCTAAATAAAAAATGACTTCCTCTTTATTCCTAGAAGTCTGAAGCAGTAACTATTCTAAAAGAACTCTTTGTTGTACTCATATACCAATCATTAATTAATTCGCCAAATTGATAATTGAGGTTTCAAAGTTGTTTGCAATATTCTCAATTGAAGTAATTGGCGCAAGACAATAAAATTGGCCCATTATATATTCTGCAGTCTGCTGGTCTATTGTACTGTGACCCTAATTAAAATTTCAAGCAAATCCCCTTAATGTCTTGAAGGAAATTCAGTAGCTGCCTTGGAGGCATTGCAACTGGCACCTGGTAACAGATTAGCTGGTTCAATACCAGTCTGCAGTTCCAAACCTCTCTGGAATCAAAGCTGAAATGCAGATGTGCTCCTTATTGCATGTCCTATCGATGCAGATCCGGGAGCATGTCAATGGCCATGATTTCGGGTTGCAATACAATTGGTCCTGGTCCAATCTTTATAGGTTCCCTGCACCTGGAACCTGCTATCCATAGTCCAGAACTTGTATGGAACAATTTATTTGAAGAAAATTAAAGAGGCGTATACATTTTGATATTACATACAAATAAACAAAACATCTCTGAGGCATTTTACAAGCTTCCAATATTGTTAAATCGCTTGAGCTTTTCTGGAAACGGATCCTTGTACAAGACAGGATCTGCCCGAAACTCGACACTTTTAAGTGGCATTCTGCCAAATGCTTTTGCGAAATAATCAACGCACTGAGACCGCTCCACCATATGCCCCATGTCAGCAGATAACATTTCGTTGTTTATACATTCGGGACACTTGAACTTCTTTCGTGGTGCCACCTTAAACGCAATCGAAGCAATAACTAGCGCATTCCATTGAAACACCGCATCCTCACCTTAATTGGTGTCTTATCAGTGATATTTGCTACAAGAAAATTCATGGCAATGTCTTCGCAATTCATGTGCTCATCAACCCAATCCTTTACTTCTGCAGGCAATGCAGTTGTGTACAAATAATTCCAGTATTTGTGATAGAAAGCGGCTCCAGTCAAAACCATGGAGATCTCATTCGTCCATTCGGATTCATAGTGCCAGGTTTGCGTGTCATTTCGCCAGACATGTGTTCTAGAGGGAAAGCCGACGATTCGGTCGGGAAATTCGCGCCATACCTCGTAGCCAAACTCCAACTCATCGGCAGTCAGCATGACAATATCATCATCAATCGAAAGAATTGCTTCCGTTTCAATTTCGTCGTAGGGAATAAACCTGTTCGACAGTTTGTTTGCTTTCGTACGAATCACGTTTATTGGTTGCTGAATTTGTGGAAATTTATTTACTGCAAATCAAGACAATTTCCAACTTATTTATCCTTATTCAAATAATAATAGTTGTCTATTCTTCTCAGTAGCGTAGGTGTAAGGGGTATGGTGGGTGCAGGCCGCAATAGGCGGTACATTTAGAGGGCGGCAAAATGTTGAAAATTGGTATGATACAATTTATAGGTGGAACGTGTTAGATACCGTACCCGCAGATACTGCTGGGGGACAAGCAAGGGGAACACCAGGGAATACCCGGAATACTGTTAATTATGGCTGCACAAGTAGTAACTTTTTAGAATTGGTCCAAATTTTACATGGAAATAACTTATTTAGGGGGCGGCAACATTTTCATCTGCACCGGGTGGTAGACAACCACGCTACACTACTGATTATTCAGTTAAGAATATAACAAAATAAAATCTTTATGGGTGTGATGATGGAGTGCCAGGGTTGGTCGGATAAGCGGGGAATTTATTCTTACTGCCGCTTTCCCTTTTGTTTGTTATTGTATTGTCGATCCCTATATTTTTTTGATATTTTTACTTAATTGAAATAAAACTATCTAAACTTCAGGCACGGGGAGTACCCGATGATGCTTACCACGAAAACCGATATCGCAATAAAATAAACCAGGAAATACTTCATGGATGGGACGACTGTAAATTCATGAAAAAGCGAATATGGGTCGTCTCGCAAATATGCCGGTCAAACGACCCCCTGGCTCAGAACCAACCCTACCTTTGGCGACCTCTGACTCAGATCTTACTATTTGGACCCATTGTGCATCCTCCTTGTACGATTACATAGTTTTGGAATAACACAGAGGGAAGATGGGATTAGGTTTATGAGATGGGATGGGGAATCGTAAAAGAGCGTAATGCAACCACATCTGCCCATTCAGATGTACTGGTCACTAGGCTACCGGCTACCTCGCGGTTTTATATTGTAGATATTAGATGTTAAAAGTAAGCCGTTCCCCTTGCAGTTAACTAAGCCACCCTAACCAGGCAGAGTTTGGAAACCTGTGAAGTACACAAATAACTTACTTGAAGGAGCATCCTTTCTCTGATTATTCCAGACCACAACAACTTTCATGAGACTTGGCACCTTGGACAGCTTTTCAATGAGCAAGTACAAGCTCTCAACACGATCGTAAGTTAAAATAACGGCAGTAAAGCCCTGTGCCTTTGGGGCAGTGATTGAGAGAAAGAGAGGATTTTTGAGCCGCTGCAAAGAAGCCGGAATAATTGATTTATCTATGATATAATTTAACTCCATATGAATAATTTTTGAAACAAATTGCAACTTTGAACATCAGCCTCACCTCTTCATGCCGCAAATTCCAGTCATCATAGGTT
This sequence comes from Labidoglobus nevermanni, assembly GCA_025447835.1. Classification (NCBI taxonomy): domain Eukaryota; kingdom Metazoa; phylum Arthropoda; class Insecta; order Coleoptera; family Staphylinidae; genus Labidoglobus; species Labidoglobus nevermanni. The sequence continues at coordinate 3,833 of JAOEHK010041026.1, read as the reverse complement.
TTCGCCCACTGGGGAAAGACTCTGTCCTGCAGGACATCTAAGGTGGTCTCCACAATCCTGGTAATGGATTTGAAGTAAGTTTCGTAAAGAAACTTAACTTGCTTGCGCATTTGGCGCACTCGTGCAGGTGAGATTTGAGCCAACATGTCCATCGTCGTGTGAAGGTAATCCTCGTATATAAAGACGGCAGCTCTTTTCCAATCGAGGACGCTACTGAAGGGCAAGACTGGGCTGTCGATTATAACGACTGGGATGCATCCAGCAGCCAGCATTTCCAAGAGGACAAACTGCCCATTGCGCTCGCCGCGGAACAGGGTACAGAAGACGCTCTCCTGGAGCACCTGCGGGTAATCGTAGACGATCTGCGAATTGGGATCGCAGCGCTTCGTGTAATTGTGCTCGTAGCATGCATCAAGGAGCAAAATATTCGCATGGACTTGCTGCAACTGCTCCAGTCCTTGGCAATACAGCGCATCGATGTTCAGTTGAGAAGAGGTCAGCCTGTATCTTCGCTTCTTTGCATGCGCATCCACCATATGGGAGAAGGAACTATAGATCGGTATTGGCACATCGAAACCAGTTCGTAAACTGAATGAATCGAAGTCTGCTGCAGCCAGGATAGCATTTCCAAGGCTCAATTCTAACATTGACTCAAAATTCGGCGATGAGCCTGCTATCATGTTAAAGATGAGATGATTTTCTCCATGATACCAACTAAAAGTTGAAGGAATTTGTTTCTTTGGAATTGAATGTATTTGCTATAGATTGCAACTCGTTTCAACATCCCTTTATCAGTCTTATAATAAACTTTTGGGTGTCAGGCTATTTATACAAATCTAACGGTTTCGTTTATGAAGGGTAGGACCAGTGTTTCTCAAACTTATTTGACTCGCGGCACCCCTCAAAGCCAAGGCGCAACAGACAAGCCCGTGACTTTCTGGTGCTTCGCATTTCCGGGAATTTGAAGTTAACGGTTAACTCCATTCTTTCATCCATCATGTTGAAAGATATGGTAACGTAGAAACAAGAAAAAGACTGACCATGGATTGATCGGCAGTTTGTTACTCAGAGACCAGATCATTATTATTCTCAAAATTCGACGTTACAGTGACTCGACATTTCAGTACTAGAAATACCTGCTCTTTATAGCTCGTCAAATACTCTAATCTTGCCCGCGTATGTACCGAGAATTGCATAGAATTCCCCAAAAGCTATTTAAATGACGTTTTATAAAGTTTTGTTGAAATGATTGCTTTTCTATATTGCTCTTTTATGGCACCTTGATTGGTACCGCAGATGTAACCAAATCAAAAGTTTCGCGGCACCCACTTTGAGAAATTGTGGGTAGGAAGGTGTGTTTATTTTTAAATAAGTTTAAGAGTGGCGCTTTATTCCTTTTGTTAATTTCTTAGGACTCTATTAGATTCAATTTCTTGCTCTTGTCTTGTATGTGTAGGATTTTGAAAAGTTGTTAGTCTTCTTTCAAATTCTTGTAGCTGTTATAATGTTCTTTTATATGTTGTGTAAAGGGTCTGCCTGTTTGACCTACGTAAACTTTGTTACAGTCTCCGCAGGATAACAGATAAACCCCCGATGTTTTATTATTGTCTAATTTATCCTTGCTATTGTTAATATGTTTGTGGAGAGAATTATTCGTTTCAAATGCTATTTGGTATCCCAGTTTGTTCATATATTTCGCAATTATTATTGAAATCATACGTAAGTACACCTATGTTCTGGTTTTCGTTTTTAATTATAGGGAGGGTAAGGCAATGATAATTCTATCTAATTCTGTATCAAAGTCTAATGTGGATAAAGGTGATAACTACTTGAAAGAAACCTTTCTGAAATTGAATTACAATTTACATTTGTTTGTTACTTACTACGGCAATGATTGTAGAATTTTATTGGTAAAATTCAAGTCCAATGTTTCTTGATTGAGGGTATCAATTGAGGGCACAAACAAACACGCTTCATTTGGGTTTGATGTGTAATATTTCGAGTCCAAAATTGCTTTGAGGACTTTATAGTATTGGCGGCTGATAATCCGACTTTTCTCGCCGTTGTCAATGGAAACATATTGTTGCAGAGGGTAAATATACACTGTTATTCGATCGTGACCGGTGTGCCCACAACGATACAAATTAAAACAGTCCCAATACGTGCATTTCTTGTTTGTTGCCTGCTTCAGCAGCTGGAAATCCTCTTTGATTGTGTACTGCGGCAGATCGTAGAAGTCTTTCAGCTGAATTTTTTCGTACTTTCGACTAGAATCTGTTTTCATTTGATTCACTAATACCACGATACTCATGTAAATAATTGCGGTAAACAAAAACAAAACAAAAAAGTTTTTATAATGCCCATTAATGCGGTTGTTTAACGAGTATTTCAATGGAAGAATCATGACAATGACTAACGATTAATTAGTCAATTAATTGCTTTAATTATCCTTCATTTCTGATATAATTTTGCTAGAACTGCGAAATGTTTTTAGGTTATGTGGCTCAGTTTTACTTGACTATAAAGTAGCCCTTTTAGCTTTCTTTCTCTCTACTGGAAGCCAATACATTATTAAAACATATTTTCGTTGTATATTGTGCTGTCCTGAGTGTTGTCTTGTATCTAACAATTTCACGAAAAATATTTGACGAAACTGACCTGAAACTTAACTATAAATAAGTTGCAAAGATCCTGTGAATTTATCCAATGTTTATTTATTTCTATTAATTAAGACCATTGATACGAGAATAATTTCATTAATTTATTATCTCAATTTCCAATATACAATATAATAAAAAGAGTATACAGCTCAAGTCGTCAATCATTTTTGGATAATTATTAAAGGACTGCACGAAAAATATCCAAAATACATGCATTTTATTGTCATTAAATTCTTTTATCACCTATTGGTGCAATTTTTATAATATTTACAGTTTTAAGAGATTTTTTTCAATAAAAATCCGGCAACACTGTAAATGTTCTAGAACATTCGCATTGTACACAGAAAGTCGAAGGATTTTGTAATAAATATCCAAAATACACGCAATCAATTGTGATTGTATTCTTTTATCATCTATTTATGCCATTGTTATAATATTCACCGTTTTAAGAAATTTTTTCAATAAAAATCCGGCAACACCGTCAATGTACTAGAACGTTCGCATAGCAAATAGTAAGACGTAGAACATGTTCTAGTAAGACGTAGAAGAGTCTTCGCGAGTCTTAAGTGATTATCCTGTGATTTCAACGACACCCTACACCACCGAGAGAGGCCTGACGGGGAGGACTAAGGGAAACAAAACGTGTGAGTACAAAAGAGAGCCCAGAAAAAGAAAAGAGGTTAGAACTGGAAGATCTGAGGTAGGATGGGATTCCGGCAGTCGTGGGTCAGGTCCCGAATTGAATCAAGTAGATTCGAGATGTAACTGACCCACGAACTCGGGTAAGAAGAGCCTCGATCAAGTTCGGCCACCTCGAGGGTTCCAAAGATGATCGTCAAATCGCTCACGGAGAAGTGAAGAAGCCTCGCAGGTGTATCCTTACACAAGCTTGACAAGAAGGTTCTCTACAAAGACGCGAGGAGCAAACTCATGCTTATTGAAGTTCTTTTTGTTCAGAATCGCGAACATTCGCTGCCCTCCTGATGTCTCCTTCTGGCTTCGTGCAAATTTGGGGTCTACTCAACAATTCCATTCCCTCTCATTTCCTTCCTTACCAACGCAACTTCAATGCCTGCTTACATGGTCGCAGAATCTTCTCCGCGAAGGGTCGGCGCATCGGCTTTGGCCTTAAGGTATCGTAGTACATGTAACGCCCGGTTGGAATCCTCGCTT
>JAOEHK010040915.1:0-23074 GCA_025447835.1 Labidoglobus nevermanni | reverse complement strand
TTAATTGCGAAAGGGCGGCAAATTAGGCAACCGCCCCGGGCGGCAAATCGGGAGACCGCCCCGGGCGGCAAATGTTCAAGGTACGCCACTGCTTCAAACACAATATTCAACATTTTCAACTCTGTCGCAAACCGAAATGCGAGCGAAATCTGTACTTTTTCAGTTGTAAATCTTTACCAGATATTTGTATAATGTAATATATCATAATGTTTATCCGTGTAGTCCGGTTTCATTATGGTAGACCTGGTAGGTATTCTTTTTTCAAAAATCCAACTTTTTAACTACAATAATGACCAACAAAACTAATAAATATGGTAGAACTGTATCGATTTGCGATACTCAACTTGCTATAAATTTTAGGTGCAAAAATAAAGAGTACCACATTGAGCAATTGCCCAAAGCCAGCATCGTAATGTGTTTCTACAACGAGCACAATTCCACGCTCCTGCGATCAATTGCTTCCATCCTGAACCGCTCCCCGGCGAATCTCCTGCACGAAATCATCCTCGTGGACGACTTCAGTGATAAGGGCGAATTGCGCGAACAAATTGCCAACTTCGGGTCGAAGTTGGCGCGAGCGGACTTGAAAAGCAAGTTGCGATACTTTCGCACCGAGCGCCGCGAAGGAATAATGCGCGCGCGCCTTTTCGGCGCTCGCCAGAGCAGCCAGGAGCCCGGCCAGGTGCTCGTCTTCCTGGATAGCCACATCGAGGCGAACGTGGACTGGCTGCAGCCGCTCCTGGCGCACGTGCAAGCCAACCGGAGGGCCGTCGCGATGCCCTTGATCGACATCATCAAAGCCGATACATTCCAGTACACCTCGAGTCCGCTGGTGCGCGGCGCCTTCAACTGGGCGCTGCACTTCAAGTGGGAGAACCTACCCAAAGGCACGCTGAACGACGTCGAGGACTTTGTCAAGCCGATCAAATCACCGACCATGTCCGGCGGTCTGTTTGCCATTGATCGCGACTACTTCTTCGACTCGGGCGGATATGACGCCGGCATGAACATTTGGGGCGGCGAGAACATCGAAATGTCGTTCAGGGTACGTTCAGGATCACTGCACTGTGATGTATAGAACTAACACTCTTTATAAGCACTGCAGGCCTAGAAGGCCCATTGCTTGAGTTGAGATCTTCTTTCTCCAGTCTCAAATCCTTAGAAATTCCAGGTCCTGCAGAATCTGCTTTATTTATGTTGTTCTTGGCTTGCCTTTCCTTCGTTTAGCAGTCTGAGTTAATTCCAGAATTCTTCGAGTTGTTGCCTCCGGCGGGTGTCTTACCAGGTACCCTATCCATCTCATTCTTTACTAGCCCTACGATATTCGACTCTTTGTACAGGCCATGTACATCGGTTTTCCTCCATATATTTCCCTTATGTCCTCCCAGGATACAGTACTAACAAGGTTTTGGACATCAACAATAGGTTTGGATGTGTGGTGGCCAATTAGAGATAATTCCCTGCAGCCGCGTGGGTCACGTGTTCCGACAGCGAAGGCCCTACGGGGCTCCCGATGGTCAGGACACGATGATGTACAACTCGATGCGCGTGGCGAATGTGTGGATGGACGAGTTCAAAGGCTACTTCCTCAAAGAAGTGAAGAAGGACGAGCGCTTCGATTGCGGCTACCTGGATTCGCGCCACCAGCTGCGCAAGGAGCTCAATTGCTCCAGCTTCCAGTGGTACTTGCAGCACGTGTACCCCGAGCTGGCCGTGCCGGATCGCAGCGAGGCGAAGAGCAAGGTGGCGACGCTGGAGAAGGACGTCTTCCAGCCGTGGCACTCACGCAAGCGCAACTACGTCCGGCAGTTCCAGGTGCGACTGAGCGACAGCAACTTCTGCGTGCAGAGCGCCAAGGATATCAAAACCAAGGGCAGCTTGTTGCAGCTACGACCTTGCATGCGCGGCAAGAAGCAGGTAGGTAGTGAATGCGAATTTCAGGCCTAGGCCATGGATGTTTGAAACATCTATTGCAGATGTGGTTCGAGAGCGATAAGCACGAGTTTGTTCTGGCTCAACTGCTCTGCCTCCAGGCTCGCCAACCCGAGCCCAACTTGTACAAGTGCCACGAAATGGGCGGCGATCAGGATTGGCAGCACAAGGGCGAGGTGATTGCCGACTTGTTCTCTAAGAGTACCGGGTAAGCTCACAATTTACTCGTTTCAGAAGAAGTCACCAATTTACAATATGGCTGCGGGAATGTGTCTGGGCGTTCGGAAGGCCGCAGCTAATGCCATCGTCATAATGACGCTGTGCAACGAGCCCATGTTCAACAAGTGGGATTTGATAGAAGCTTGAAGCTAGCGACAGCTTGACTAATCTCCTATTAGGTGATAAGGAGATAACACATTTTAGGATTAGGATGTCAATTAGTGCGTATTTTTATATTCGAATTTCATATAGAAGTAGGTCTTGACCAGGTCTTGGCCATTCGGGCGCTGGCACGTGACTGGCTGTGAAGGGAAACAGATCTTTTAGGCGATCATATGCTTTACATATTGTACTTCTCTGTTAACTAGGCGAAAAAATAAGGTATCTTTGGCTTTAGATTGACCTTTGTATATGTTCTAAAAATTTACTAATATAAATAAAGATTATTAACCCCCATATGAACGGAGATCCAAAGGAATGTCAAAGGCAACGTGTGCAACAGGTATCAACAAAACAACAAGAACTAGGAAGCAGGAGGTCGGACAGACAGAGGATGAAGGTTGGGATTCATTTTAAATTAATTACCTCAGATTTAATATCTCATATTGCGAAATTTTGAATTTGGGAGTTATGGAATGAACAAATGTCCATTATGTCCCATAAGCACTGCGAATATCCGAGGTCCATGCACCGGGCACTAGCAATACCCTGGGTGGGTGATTGGGCCAGGAAGTATGTTAAAAATGAATGCGAAAAAAGTTGTCGACTTCTGTTCTTGAATATAAAGCCTAGTAGCACATTTCCTTGAACTGAAAAACATCAAGTTTCGGCAAAGATAGCTGGCAGCTAGGTTTGACGTGGCTGGCGACAGGAATAGAATCCGACAGCAGTTTTTGCCATCTCACTTAACGATCCCTGGAACCATATGCGTGGTTCACATGCCATCGCGTTCGCATCCCCCGGCAAGGAGACGGAGATAAGTGCGAAGGAAGCGGCAAAGATGTCAACACTTCGGGACTATTACACCAGACGCGGAACCTTTTATCGGAAATCAATTAAAAGCAATTCGTGGTCGAGCGCCCATCCGTCCATTACCAGCCACCCTTCGGAATTCACACACAAAAACGGCCGCCAAAGCGCGCCGGAACAAAGAACAATGGCGTTGTTGAACAAATTGGCGGCGATTTGAAAAGTTGATGAGCAAGCTACGTTATCATTTGGCGCAAACCGGCGCCGACATGAATAAAGCATTAGTGCGACAGGGTGGGGGTGGGGTGCGCCTAGCGACGCTGATTGCGATTGTGGGCTGGCGTCGCGAGCGTGTTCAGCGACAGGTCAAAGGGCGCGCAAAGGTTCGCGACGCAGCCAATCGCAATGGCCGCCAGGGTGCTTGCGGATCCAATCGACGCCACGCCGGATCGACGCTCTTTAACCCGGCAAGGGTGGAAGGCGTGCCGACGCGTCTCGAGCGCCGCGACGCCGCCGGATTGCCAGCCGCCGTCGCATATTAATTTCCGACTTTCGCAAACGTCGGCAAGTCGGAAAAAAACGCAGCGACCTGTCGCGTCCGATTCGGTGATTGTGTCCTCTGTGCCCGTGTGCGTCTCCAGGTAAGTGGCAATGACAGCGAAGAGGTGCTAGATATTCATTCGATGATTGAGTGCCAATGGATGCAATGTCATTGAATGGCCATTAGATCGCGAGTTTGGGGTGATGACTTTGACGGCGAATCGATTCGGATGCAAATGCCTTGCATTAATTTGACATTTATCGTCCGATGACAAGCGCAAGTTGCTAGCGCAGATGAAATATTCAATCAAAGTCGCACCTTGATTCCATTCTGCATTTGCATTCGGCAATCATCAACAATTCATACATTGGCAACGCTGAGAGGAGTGACAGTCAAATATTCAAATGTTTGCCGGCAAAATTTTACATCTCTGACTTTGCTACAGCAAAATGCTATGAATTTCTTTGAGATGAGGATAAAAAAACAACTTTTTCTTAACTGTTTCGTTCAAGATGAATTTTTCCTAAAAATATCGAAATTATAAAATGAAAATTATACTAAGACCCCGCCTTACGCTGGTCAATTTATTTTAGATTTCTCTATTATTCTAGCAACTTTTGAAATGAACTTTGATATCCAATAAAGATCCACATTTGAGATAATTATATTCTACCTTCAAGTTATCACGAGGCAAGGGATGATTATTGTTAATTTACGTCGATGATACAATTTACAATAATAATAATTCTTATAATAGGCAATTTCATATTTTCTTATATTTTTGAGACATTTGTAAATTTTGTGCATTTTTCGATATTTGATAGAAAACAATTTTTTAAACTTTTTAAGAGGAAATGAAGAATTGTCATAAAATCTTAGAATTAACATGAAAATTAATTGTATCCCGATCATTTTAATCGAATTTTGCAACTTTTCGAACTAACTTTGATACCCTATCAAGTTCTCCATGAAAAGTCGCGATTGCAGTATTTTAACCCCGAGGTAGACCTGACGAGACAAGTGAAGAATGTCAATTTAAGTCTGATGAAATATCCAATAATGTTAATTGTTTATTATAGGGCAATTAATAATTATTGGGTAAACTTTTAGACACTTGTGACTTTTCTACCGAAAATGAGTTGTAATTGTTATAAATTTTTCGAAATTGGACAGAGAAAAACTATTTCTGTAAATGAAAAGTGTCCCCAAAATCTTAAAATCAACCATAAAATTAATTGCAATTTGCAAAAGAGTTCTTTAGATTTCTGTGATGATATCCCATCAAGTCTCCCATGGAAAGTCGAGATTAGAAATTCTACCTTCGAGTCGCGACAAAAACGTGTAGTAATAAGAACATTATTGTTAATTTACGTCTGTGATACAGTTTCAAATAATGGCAATGTAAATTATAGGCCAATTAATAATTTCTTCAGATCGATGGGACGAATCTGCAGGAAGAGTGTAAATAATTTGGGAGCGAATGAAGATAATGCTGGAGTCAGGCATGCAATTGCGCTTTCCATATGGAACAAATTACTACTCTAACAAGTGGCAATTAAATTAATCGGCACACGTGCACGTGTCGCAAAGCAAAACAAAGCAGAGCGGAGGTTGGATCACTCTCGCCCCAACCACCACCACCCACAATCGTTTCACCATATCGACGCGACTGATGTCACTTTAACTCTTCGCTTTTCAATTGCTCCCTTTACAACAGCGAAAAAATCAAACTGTCAAACTCCGCCAACAATTGAACCTAACCTAATCTCTCAATATTTCAATCTTCACGTCACAATTCTTGCATAAATTTTCCGCCGATCGCGGATGACTTTGATCGATTGCGACGACGACGAATCACAGGAACTGCATGAAATACGTCGATAAGTCGAAATTGATACGCGCAATAAGGGTTGCGAGATGGGGGTGGCGTGGGGTCCGTGCGACGAAGAAACGGGCGACGCTGCAAGATGTCAACTGCGTTTGCATAATGGCGAAGGGTCAAAATGACTTTTAAATTCGGCCGATGCCTGATAATGCACCCCATCCGCCGATACATGATCGGAAATGCACCCCGCCGTAGGGGGTGCACAGCGGCACGATGTGACTTTGACACCTGTGGTACTCCGCGCCGGGGGGGCGGCTTCCCCCTTCGGCCGCAATTATCCGTGATTATGATATGCGCACGATTTCAACTACAAATTATACAATATGTTACGATTTCGCCCCATGAACATAAGTTGTCGGCTTAATAATTCATTACCTTTCTCCTGTTGAAAATATTCTCAGTCAAATATAGATATTGGTAAAACCAAAGTGATTCTGTCCTATTTTTCCTTATTTTGATTATTTCTTATCAATTGATAAGAAATTAATGGGGCAATATGAAGGACTATAGATTGCAAAATATGTGTTTGAATTGACCTGCAAAAACAATGTCAACACAGGCAACATGTGCCTTCGGGTCAAAGCTATAATTATCCTGTTTGATTTGGTAACATATTGCCAATGGTGGCGCAACTAATTATAGGTATTCCATTCGATTTATGACACGCTATATGACGAAGTGATATTGAGTCAAGCATGCAAAGTTTTAGGGAAACTAGAAATGCTTCGAATAACTCTTTGTTAGGCCACCAGTTGCGAAAACCCATTCAGTTCTCAATCGTAGTGATGCTTTCAAGGATAACCCGATTTATAGCAATTCAATGGAATTACAGATCGCTTCAGTCTGAACTTCTAGAGTTAACAAATAACAAAACATACAATGGAGGACAGCGCAGCAAGCGGAAAATCCGAATTGCTTTGCAAAGTGTGCGGAGATAAGGCGTCCGGAAAGCACTACGGCGTGTCCAGTTGCGATGGATGCCGTGGTTTCTTCAAACGTAGCATTCGGAGGTGACCAACAATGGCGGCGTTTGTGCTGGCGCCAATTTCAAGATGGCTGTTACAGGAACCTGGAATATGTTTGCAAGGAAAATGGCCGCTGCATCGTTGACGTGACGCGACGCAATCAATGTCAGGCGTGTCGCTTCCGGAAGTGTTTGCACGTCAACATGAAACGCGATGGTGAGTGATTTGCAAATCTCATCCTAACCTAACCTAACCTGACCTAACCTTAACTAGTATTCGGCAACAGCGTTCGCATTGTGTTGCTGTCGATAATGCAGAAGTAACCAAACTGAGTTAAGAAGAGTGCTCGTGGGATGTGCGGGTGACAGTGGCGAGACGCGCAAAGCGGAAGCAGCGTGCAGTCGACGCGGATGACAGCCACTTTGGCGCTGACAATGCGCACGCCGAGTGCGGATGAGGCACCCTCTGTTGGCTGTCACAATATTGATGTTATTGTGTTGGCCGGCGGGCGCGAATTTGTCGCTGCTAGTGATAGGATGCGCTCGCATTCATTCATTGCCGCACTCTGAGTGTGCACAGCTGAAGACACCGCAATCTGATGAAAGGGTGTTTACACCACCTTGCGCTTTTCTCACAATTAAATAATTTCACCACCAAGTCTTAACTCAACTTGATTAAGTTGATAGAAATATATTCACATTTCTACTTGTTTTATTCAAAGTTTGTTATGAAGATTCACGAAAATTAGATGCAAGTTGGCAACACTGTAATATGACCATCTGGTGGAGGTCTAATTTTTTTTTGTATTTCGCCATAGCATTCGAACCATGAGGTTTTTGCAATTTATCTTCTCACCTTAATGATCCTAGGAGTACACGGAAGATGCCCAATACTTCATTTCGATCGAATTAGTTGAATTATAAGCATTAATCAAGAACATACAGTTCGGCATGCGGAGATTTTTAGATATTGACTATCTCTAGACTAAATGAGATGCAAGAATCATATTGTTCATCAATAATATCATAGACTGATTGAAAAGCAAAGATAAAATCTCGTTGATGGCTCAAGGTCACGTGCGCATAAGTAATGCATTACGTAACCAATAATTTAAACAATTTCCGACCAGTCACCGTTGACGGATGAGCGCTTAAGAAAAAAAGTGAATATGCGAAGAGAACTCAGTCACGTTTTCTTCACTTTGCCATTATTCGCCTGTGAATAATCGCGTAATTAAATCATCGCGGCTCTAGTCAAGCTAGGAAATTATAAATATTGCGCATCGTCTTGAATATGACTCATTTACAAGTCGCATTCGGCCGACGTTGCGCATTTTGCTAATAAGTTGTCAAACCGGTGTTATTCGGGGAAGAAAACAAATTTGTTGGTGGTGAAAATGAAGATTATCATTTGGTTCATGATTGCGGCATTGCTGCTGGCGGCAATTGGCGCGAATGTTGTGCGGGAAGCCAAGGAACACAACGTGGAGCCGACGGAAATGATCGATGGCACAGGGGTAGTTCGCGTTCGCCGACTCAAGCGTCCCCGGAAGCTGAATATCGGGCACGACGAGCGCAAAAAGTTCACCGGCGAATTCGCCAAGGCGATGCCGACCAAGAACATTCTCAAAATCAAGGTTATCTCAATGGACGACTACAAGGGCGATGCCGCTGGCAAATTGGGGTAGAACCGCAATCTAGTTTTCAATCCCTTCAGTTTGATGTAAGTTCTCGAAAATTGCGCCAAGATTTCAGAATACATGCTCTTCCAGAAAGCCAAGTTATTTTTATTTGAATTTTATTTCTCCTTCTATTCTTCTTTCAGATCTATCAAAACAACAACGAATTTTAATACGATGAGACAATTCAAGGATTGTTCAACTAGAACCACTACAAAATATTTCAAATTATTGGAAGCTAATTTATCTTCCCATACTCATCAATTCAATGCCTAATAGCAAACTATAAGAAGCTCAAAAGCAGTCATGATAATTATCCTTTGCATTTATGAGTGCAATGGGGATAATCCAGGCCTCGAAATGCAATCAATACACATTCGAAGAAGAGATATTTACGATCAAGCCTTAGCCAATAGAGCAAGAATATTTGTATGAAATTGATGTAAATACTTAGTGCTTCCTTCCCACCCTTCAGAAATCCTTCGACTTATCCCTATCCTTTGCATTCCTGACAGCAGGCTGGAAATTATGCACGTAATCATAATTACGGCGTAAATGATGTTGGCGCACGATGTAATCGCATGTCATTTACATGTCATGCCATGCACCCCTAAACCGCACGTGCGAGTGCACCTCGAGCGCACTTAAGTGAAACCCAAGACGAAGGGTGACGGCGGCGGTGGCGGCGAATCGACAAACAAATCGTGCACCTGTTGGTTCCCAAATGCGGGGCAATGATTCGTATGCATGCACCCACACACACGTGTTGTCCCCCCCTACCCCCTACAACGTGCGCCAGTCATTTCCGCATCCGGAAATATTGATTGCAATCAATAGCCGTCTAAAATTGCGCCAATTAATGAACGCATTACTCAACTAATCCAACAGCCGTGCAGAATGAGAGGGCGCCACGTGCGCCCGCGCAGTCGTCGATGCATCACTACCCCCTGAGTTTCGCACCACGCCTGCGCCAGCTGCAGCAGGCGCCGTTCTACAGCGGCCTGCAAATGCTGCACGCGCCATCTATCCTCGACGCCAGCGTGCATACGGGTTACGCGCCCCAAGCCAGCCTCGTCTACCCGCACCTGCTGCAGAACTCTGCCCTGTTCAGCTGTAAGTGTGTCGCGCGACCACGCGTGCGCACCCTAAGCATGCGCATTCGGCCCGCAGCGACATCTGCCTACTCGAAGCCGCTGTTCTCGCTGGCGCCGCACCACCTGGTTCGCGCAGCCGGCCAACAGATGGCGCTGAAGGAGGACGAGGTGACGAGCAGCGAGGAGGCGGGCGCGACGAAGGAGAACGCACTGGGCAAGCGCAAGGAGGAGGGCAATGAGGGCCTACTGCCGCCGGTGATGCTCTTCGCCAGCGAGAACATCTACGAGTCGGCCGCCAAGCTGCTCTTCCTCAGCATCAAGTGGGCGCGCAGCATACCCTCCTTCCTCCAGCTCTCCTTTCGCGACCAGTCCGTTCTGCTCGAGGAGAGCTGGAGTGAGCTGTTCATCCTCACCGCCGCTCAATGGTCGCTGCCGATCGAGGAATGTAAGTGCCGCCATCTATTCGCCATATGAAGAAGTAAACATGTAGAATTCCGCAAAACGTTTAAACTGCTGCAGCTGTCCTGTTGAACAACACCGTGGCGCCATCTACCCGCCAGCACAGCTTGGAGGCGGACGCGAAGCGACTGCGCGATGTCATCAGCAGATTAACGCTGCTGCGGGTGGACCACACTGAGCACGCGTGCCTCAAGGCGCTCGTCCTGTTCAAGGGCGAGTGCCTGGGCCTGTGCGAAACGCGCCACGTCGAAGTCCTGCAGGACCAGACGCACATTATGCTCAGCGACTACTGCACGCAGCGGCAGGGCAACCACAAAGGGCGCTTCGGAAAGCTCCTGCTCGCGCTGCCCGCTGTGCAAAGTGTCACCAAGCGGGGCCTAGAAGAGCTGCTCTTCAAACAGACTGTCGGTGACGTGTCCATCGATCGCCTCTTAGCCGATTTGGCCAAAGCCACCCAGAATAATTGAATGCAAACACAGACTCCACTTACTCTGCCAGCATTATCATTCTTACGACGAATACTTCGTATTGTACATATTTTCGTTGGCAATCGATGTTTATAGCTCGGATTCATTGTATCTCCACATTGCGAATAAACTACAAGTTTTACTGAGGTACTCACGTACCTTGGTATATTCGTAACTCAGACATGCAACCAACCAACGTGCTTCCATCGCCAACCAGGAAAACCACTCTACAAGAGAGTCCAACCCAACCACATGTACTCCAGGCCCAGTAGCCCCTATAACCCCCTATTACTATTGCCACCTTACGAGTCTAGCCTGATTCCCAGACAATCCCCGACTTATTACACTAATCCCATCCTGCCTATTCTAAGCCCCCCTGTTATAAAAGCCTAAAGTAACCACAAGTCCCGATTTTGGGGGGACAGCCCCGCTTTTTGGAAGACTGTCTCGCTCTTAAATTCTGCCCCGTAACTTTGCGTATTCCCTGGACTTGTCCCGCTTTGTGTTCTAGAAAATGTTGACACTTATAGGATCCTTCTTCTGGGATTAGTCCCTAAGCACACAATTGCTGCATTAGTTCCACTTTTTGTTCACTTCCGGAGAAACCACGCGTAAAATGCTGCACAACGTAATGACGTCCATTTCGTTTAAAGAAATTAACAGAACTGAACATAAACAAAGCACAGCACACAAAAGAGTAGTCTGCAGTAACGGGTAATACGATCGCAGCACCCTGGAATCACAAGCATCAAATGCATTTCTCAATTCGAATCAAGCACCAGCTCCAGTTTGTTCGGCATAAGACTCTAAATTCAAATTTGGTTACACAGTTCACAGAATAACACTTTTTAAATGTGTCCTTCCGCGTGTAAAACTGATCTCAAAAAATATGGTAAAAATTGCCCTTCGACCTACAAATGGAAGAAACACCCTGATTTGATTTGGAAGATTCCTGCTTGGAAAGATGGTTCGAATCCAATTCCAAGTCAGAAATGAAATATTTTCAAATTTCTATTGAAATAATTTAGCTTTGATAGGGAAATTTGAATGGATATTGACAGGCGAAGTGGGGGCAACCTAACCAAGAAATATTATTGACAAAGCGTCTTGAGGCGCAGTAATGGTTCGTTTGTGGGCTGATGCAGTTCGCAAATCGATCGCGATGCGCCCACGATGAGCAGATGCGCAAGGATACCGTGTCCTAATTTGGGCAATTGAGCGTGATGCTTCATCTGCCCCACATTGCATGTTTCTCCTGTTAGGAGTCGTCAATGTTTGCGTCGTTATCATCGCGCTTCTACTAATTGCCATCTACTTGCAGCGCATTCGCAGGAAACCGCAGTCCAGATCTGGTAGGATGGAACCGGAGGATGCGAAATTTATGCGCACGTAAGTCTTCCTTCTCAGGCTCCTCATGTGCCTAAGCAGATCTGCGTTTAGGGATAGACGTCCGGGGAGTTTAGATGCCCACCCATGTCTGAGCGCAGTGATACTGAATTATGAACTCGAAGTACAAATATTGGGCCAGAACGAAGCCGTTCTCTATGGGGAGAAGCAGAACCTGAAGAAGATTATTGAGATACCGATGCTCAACTCTCGCTCGGATTGCGCCGCACTGGCCAAGGAAGTCATGGCGCAGTGCGACCTCATTCATCCTTCGAGGGTTGCCGAATTGGAGCAGATTATATTTTACTTGAAGAAGCGCAAGGCGGCGGTTGTTAATAGAGGTAATTCTTGAATAGTTCTTTTCTTGGGAATTCACTACAGCGACTCGGTACCAGTAGAACAAGAATTGATCAGGAATGGGTCGGCAGAAGTGGAAGGGGCAAACATTAACAGTTTGAACGAATATATCGAACTTCTTTACGAGGCTATTCCGGAGAAAATCAAAGCATCGATGCTGATTCTTCAGCTGGCAAGGGATCCAGAGAATTTGGAAGCTCTGTCGAAGAATGGTAAGTGATAGAGGATAACTGGTCGCTTAATTACTATCTTTCTTACTATCATATGAAGATGAAGTCCCTAATTTGTGTTTGTTCGTCTCAAGTATGTAGTGTTTCTATATCTGATCTTTATCAATTCGACCTATAACTGGGTTGTCCTCATGATCAAAGCACCCCGGAGATGGGACACCCGAGTATTAAAAAGTCAAGGGCTGCTTGCAGATAGAGGTGTAAATTTTGGAATTGCCCCCCGTTTCAGAAACGGTCCTAAGTGCATTAACACGCGTCCTGCGCGAGGACTGGAAGAAGAGTTTGGTGCTGAGCACCAACCTAATCTTCATTTTCTTCTGCTTCTCCACGTACACGTGTTTCCACCACGTGATCCTGCACTACAAAATCGGATCATTATGTATGAATATCATCTCGTACGAGGTGCAGCGCTACGACGAGTGGAAAGCTGACTTATCTGGTATGTCCAAGAGCTGCGACATCAATCAGATGCGTAGGTCCGCATCGAGCAACGTCAGCCTATCGGAATCGGGCCGCCCGTGCACCGGCATTCCGCAAAAGGTGCGCCCGAAGAGCGGCAATTTTGCCGACGTGAACATGAAGGCCGTAATGGACGGCAGCGTGTACGACGACCTCAGCCAGTCCACCGAAAGCATCGACGAGAAGAAGCAGCTGAGCGAAAGCGAGCGCATCAAGCGCTATCGGACTCTAATCAAGAAACAGGAGCAAATGCTACGCGTGGCATTGTTCCTGCTGCTGAACATCGCCGAAGACGAGAACGTGGAGGAGAAGATGACGAAGAAGAGCATCGTGGAGCTGCTCAGCCGCACGCTCGAACGCGACAACGAGGAGCTGCTCGTCCTGGTGCTGACGTTCCTTAAGAAGCTCAGCATAATGCAGGTGAACAAGGACGACATGGTCGAGTACGGTGTGCTGGACAGTCTGCCGAAGATGCTGGCGAGCAATCACGTCGACGTGGTGCATTTGACCCTCAAGCTGCTGTTTAACTTGTCCTTCGACACCGGCATGCGCCAGCAAATGATCAAATTGGATATTCTACCGAAACTGGCGAGTTTACTATGTAAGCTGCGGACACATGTGGATGTTTGGGCAATCTAAACGTTCGCCTGCTTTTGCAGCTGACGATAGACACCAGGAAGTCGTCTTGAAACTGCTGTATCACCTGAGCTACGATGCAGACGCCAAGGAACTGTTCGCTTACACGGATTGCGTCAGTTTGATCGTGGACATGCTGGTGCTCAACGCCAACGACAAGGTCGACCAGATCATGGTTGCCCTGTGCATCAATCTGGCCATCAACACGCGCAACGCGCAGCAAATGGCCGACAACAGTCGTCTGCATAGCCTAATGACTCGCGCACTCGCCCACGAAGACGTCCTCCTCATGAAGATGATCCACAACATCGCCGAGCACAATACGACGCGATCCAGCTTCATCGTAAGTACGCAGCTTCCCTGCTCGTTGCGCCACCAATCCCCGGATTTTGTTTGCGCGCAAAGGAGTTCGTGGGAGACCTGGCCAAAGCTACGATGGACTCGAAGAACGAAGAGTTCATCATCGAGTGTCTCGGCGTGCTCGCCAACCTGCACCTCGCCGATTTGGACTGGGCGGAGATCTTCAAGCACTTCAACATGATGCCATGGATCAAGGACGTGCTGCAGTCGAACAACGTGCAGCAGGACTTTCTGCTGCAGGTCATCGTGCTGCTGGGCACGGCTAGCCACGACGAAGGCTTCGCGCGCCTCCTCTGCACATCGCATCTGCCCAACGCGCTCATCGACCTCCTCAAAACCTACCAGGAGGACGACGAGATCGTTCTGCAGATAATCTACGTGTTCATGGTGACGCTGTCACATCGCGAGAGCATCGACTACGTCATAAATGAAACGGAGGCGCCAGCGTACCTCATCGATCTGCTGCAGGACAACAATAAGGCCATTCGCCGCACGTGCATCACATGCCTGGATATGATCGCCGAGCGGAGCGCCCCGTGGGGCGAACGCATTAAAATCGAGCGATTCCGCAACCACAACGCGCAGTGGCTGCAGATGGTCGACTCGGAGCAGCTGGAGCCCGACGAGGACGACGACGACCTCGAACTGCCGCCCTATTTGAACACGAAGTACTTGAGCACGGCGATTGTGCCGCCACTGATACGTAAGACGACTTCCTTTCCTAGCCAAGCGTGAAAATTCTGCATTTTTCCCTATTGCCAACAGAGAATGGTCACAGCAACGAAGCGGAAATGATTTCGAAGAGAGAACTCGAGGAGGATGACTACTTTGGCCATGAGAAGAGTGACAAGTAAGTTTTGAAGGGTTTTTGACTGAAATTCTAGCATCAATTCTTGTTTGTTCTAGTATCCTGCAAGATTTCGAAATGGAGTCGATGTAGAAGCAAGGCCTAGATACACGATAATACACAGCAGTATCATTTTTTTGCGCTTATTCTAGTCAGAAGACAACTAAAGAGTCATAAGCAAATGTTTACTCGATAGTTTACGGAAGTGAAAGTGTCGGGAACGAACTGAATTAGAAGTTCTTGCAATGTACTTTATCAAATCTGACGCAACAGAGCATGAAAGGCAAATTGATCAGCTCTGAGCTTTTTGTATTATTTCTTGATTATCGCGCTTTTGGCCAACGTATTAATCGCTAGCATTCCAATTGCAATATTGCATATTTTAGCTATTTTTTTTATGAAATAAATATGCATTTTTGTCCAAAATCAAACCACACAGCATTTAATTATTCTCTTAATAGTGTTTTTCATCTATTATGTCGTTATTACTCTCAATATTGTCATAAATAACGACATTCCTGTTTTTTTTAACATTTGGTTGTAACACGACTGACCTCTCTCTCTCTCCCTCTCTCTCTCTCAATTACCTCACTCCATTTCCAACAAGGGAGATAAATTTCAAGGCTTCAGGGATAATATAAGGTTGGTGTTGTATCCTTGAAGTAAGGATAATGCAAAGATGCATTGCAACACAATTGATTGCAACAAGGACGCGTTTGAACGCAAAATGTCGTTATTGATTGCGATAACGACGTAATTCATCGAAAAACACTTAAATTGATCGAAATTTAAAGCGAACTTACCCAGCTGAGTAATATGGCGTAAATTTCTGAAGAAACCAAAGAATGCACGATCAGCTTGTAACCTGAAAGAGCCAGAATTATTGAAACGAGCAGGTTCCTACTAAATGCAGGCTATTTTCAGGCGCAATTTGCAAACGAATTAAGCGGCAATTATTTTTAGAAACCGTTTCGCCGGTTAGCAGCATCACAATTCATCATTCATATGCAATTCATCACATCTGAAAGCCACATAGCGACAATATTGTCGTCTCTTGACGTTGCCTTTTGAAAATTGGAATTGCAGGCAACGGCAGTTGAAGGCATCATAATATGCATTCTAATCAGCGAAGTGGTCGCCGCTTTCTAAAAACTCATCCGCGGACCGGCCGCAAATTCTTCGCTAAAGACGGAACGGTGGATCTCAGAATGCAGCTTCCAGCTGCTGCAACTTGAAGACACGCAATTCCGCTGATGAAGCGTGATTTATGGCGCCTAGCGGGAAATTTCGAAGCGAGGCGAAAATCGGGCCGGCCTGTAGACATCGATTTAAATTATAGTAACAGCGAGTGGTTCGCTGAGGACTGCGAAGAACGCGAATGCGAAGACAGTCCACGACAGCGGCTGGCGGCTTGAAGAGGTGACTTTCGACGCGCAAGAAGTGCGCACGTTCGCTGCCATTCGACATGAGTCAGTTAATTAAGTTATAAACTCAAGCCGACTGCTGCCAATTCTTCATTCCTGCTCCAACTCGTTTCGATTCCCATCATTTGTGTGCGACACAATGTGACAATTTGATTTGTGCAACATTTCGCGTAAATAAGTCGCTTCTTGAGTGAGCAACTTTTGGCAAGTTGTAGAAAAATGCAAAATCACAACTAAACAAACTAGTGCAAAATTTGTGGCCTCTAAAATGATGAATATGAAACTTTTTATTCATTTCCTATCGGTAAGTTATACTTTTCAACAATTTCTATTCGACAGAGATTAATGTGATAATTTGCGGTAAACCAGGGTTGTTAATCTAACATTGATAATGAGCTACGTTACATTTTGTTGCAATTTTGATTTACTTCTGATTTATCGTCATTGAATTCGATTGAAATGCAAGAATGTGAATGTGACAATAAGGAAGTACAGAGTAATATCAACTTTGAACTTTTCTTCCAACTTTTCGCAACAATGACGGAGGAAATGAAAAGAAACACAAGTCATGGAGAGCATCGGCTGAAAAGAAAGTGATCGCACAACCAAATGTGTTCGCATCTATTGAATTGCGCCTACAAGCAATAAACGTCCATAAAAGCGCCTCATAAACAATGTTCGCACATATTTGGAAACATGGAGACATTATTCATTTGACCAATTTCACTCGGAATAGCTAGTAAAAGAAGAGGCTTGATTAAGCACACAATTGCTTAGAAAATTTGGAAACTAAGAATGATAATAATGCGGTGTGACCCAGAAAGTTGAACTTAAATTGCAAAATAACGCAACTTTTACAACTAATTTCAATTTGCCCTCAATTTCGAGTCATGAAACGAATTTCAAATGAAAAATTTCAATGAAGACGTTGCCCAAAGTGCAAAAGAAAGTGTACAACAAAAGAATATCAGCGGCAAAGTTGCAAAATGAGCGAGGAATTTTAAACACATTGTTGGTAAAACCAAAAGAAAGGTTTCTAATAATACGTAATGAATAATTGATCAGAGATCAAAATAGTCATCACCCGATCAAAGAAAAAGGTCTGAAACCTTCATTTGCAGACTCTAATAATGGTCATCGGCAGACACGAAAAGGTCTCAGTCAGATGCCCATCGGCATATGGGGCGAAACCAATCTCATACGTCCCTTCGCCACCAGGTGAACGCCCAAGATGTGCCCATAATGGCAACACATACTGTGAATATCCAGAACACTACCCAAGGTAAGCAGGAGCTCACTGCTTCGACTCGTGCAAAGCTCCGGTTGTTGCAGAAACCTGGTCATGTACCTGCTGGAGAAATGGAAGTACGACCACCGCACCCTGCTGCAGAACGAGACGCCCCATGACTACGGCACCTTTTACATGCATGCCAGTGACTCTTACGGCCCACCAGCGAACTTCATAAATGCGCAGACCTATCCTGTGCCCAGTCCGGTATACGGCCCTCCTAATTCCCAGTTCCCATACCCACCTAGCCGCAGTCCAAGCAGCTACACAACCACCACGCTCACCCGCGAGAACCTAACTTACTATCAACCTCAGGACAGTCTCGGGTTCGCGAAGGCAAAGTTCCCCTACTTTCAGGACCAGGGGCAGTCCTTGAACCTGGCTGCTTATTATCCGGGGCGCGGGAATCCGCAGGCGTGGGCGAAATGGAGCGAGAGGAAGTTCTACGCACGGAGGAAGCGCTCACTTGCAGGGCAACGCAATGCGACCCACGGCCACCTCCTGGGCGCTAGCCGGCCGAAGCGCCAGGATGTCGGGATCAGTAGGCAGACATTATGCGATGCCAGTGCGCGATATATCATGCCCAGGGCAGCCATGAATAATCGGGGGGACTGGATGTACGTCGCCAATGTGCCGGAACTCGATGGCCGATACTCCCAACTGGTCCGCACCGAATCCTGCATGTAAGTGGATGCTGGCCAAAGCCCTGACATCAGAATTCACAAAGAAATATGGCTCAATGAAGGCAGCCGAAGAAATCAGCTTTACAACGTGAATATTCTCAGGATTACTGCGATCAAAATAACTCCGAAGCAGAGTTATGTACATTGTTTAGCAAAATTCACACATCTCATCAAGAGACACCACCAGAGACACCTTGCGCAATTGTTCAATGAAGCATATGTTGCTCGGTGTTTCTCAAGCCTCTTTCGTGTCCTTCAGTTGTTGCTTAAACCAGCAGAGCGAAACAAAAGAATGCGATTACTTGTTGTTTCCACTAAAAATTCGCATGTTTCAGATCGCAACGATGTAAAAGTCTCTGCGGACTGCCGGACGGATATTCATCTCAGTGCGAGCAAAAATACGTGCAGAAGAGACTCATCGCTCTGGAGCCAGGCGGTGGGAACTTGTATACGGATGTGTTCTGGTTTCCCAGCTGCTGTCTATGCACAATTGCGCAAAATTAACAGCGCGTTTCACTGCCTGGACTAGAACAATTGTGCTCGCATAGTTCTTAAAATATTTTCCAATTTTCTCCTTGATTGAAGTGGGCGTTGTGTCCAATTCGGTTTCGTCAATTCAGTTAGTGTTAAATAATCCGATTTACTACTAAGCTAATCCAGTTTAAGATAGTCTCATATCAAATCATTGGCTACATTCGGAATTGCGATCTGGAGCAGGAGCTTGTTGTAAACCACAAAAAAATTACAAACTATCATCGAACGTAACCTAACGTTTGTGTTGTAAAGATTTTTTAAAATGGATTTTGCACATTTTGATGAAACATCCGAGATATTTGTGATTATGAAGATGAGGAATATTGTTTATAGTGTAATGCAAAAAGAAAGGATTTAACTTATAGGATGTGATGGTTAGAGGGAGTGCTAGAGTTGTGGCTGTCTCACTGAGGGATGGGGGTAGTTCTCCTCATGCCAGGTCTGGAGGCTAACACATATTTATTGCACTCTCTGTTACTTATACTGACACTGTACTTGATACTGTCTTACTGATACTCACTGTCTACTGACACTCTTCTTACTACTGACACTGATACTGATGACTTGTGGTCAATCTCTTATATACACCGAGGTTGACCTACTTATTCTATCTGCTTACATACTTGCAACACATATTGCTTCCTTGTTGACATCATTACACATTACATCATCTCTCTTTGCAATTATATAACATTTCCTCACTCTTACCCTACAATAGGAAGGAGCAGCAGGTGGTGGTTCATTACAAAATTGTCTGAACCAGCCTTTAAGCAATTATTCCACGTAAGTCTCTTGTTGGATTGCACTCTCGTAATCGCAAAATGCATATCTTGTTACACCAGAAAACAGATTGAAAATGGCTGACGCAGCTCTAAGACTACTGTAGATCTGGGCCAGGAGCGTCAAATCAGAACCATACTCCAAATTAATAAGAAGCTAAGTAAGAAACCCAATGGAGGTATAGGAACGCATTTTCGAACGAAGCCATTGAATACGCGATAGGATAGGAATTGCTAATAGGAATCGCAAGTTTTGCTAGTCATAACTGTTGGAAACGCCGCACATAACCTCAATTGTTGAAGTTTAGTTAAAAGCAATTATTTCCTCGATTTTCAACGAGTAGGTGATAGGAAACTGACTCACGGTGACTAGGAATTCGCCAAATTGTGGCGCAGCTTATTAAGTCAAGCAATAATGGAAAATTGTTCAAAGATTGCAAAAAATTGCATTGACGAGTTACACTACATTTTGCAACGTGACTGATTGATATCATCGCCACCTTCAGTGAAGTGTTTGTACTTGTATTCAAATGTTTTGTTCATTTTCAAAGTGTTTTCATGGAAAATTGAATAAATATACGCATTATTTGTTTCACAAAAAGTCAGAGATGGTTTTTCGATGTGTCTTTGTCCTTGTTTGAGACGAAAGATTAATTTCGGAAATTCGAATGGACATAACCTCATTCATAGCGTTTCAACATAAATTCGCCAATTAAAAGCACTTACTTGCAAAATGTTACTTACAATTAGACGAAAGGACTTGCACGTGCACTGGCAGAGTATTAGAAAGTTGATGAAGCGCTGTAAATGCGAATTCTGTGCTATTTTACTGAGAGCTGTTACTTGTCGCTGACGAAATTTCACTACAGCGCCATCTTCAGTGAAAAACGGAGGGAAATTCAAAAGTTTCCAAATTCCAAATGGACATTCCTCCGAAACGATCAAATGCTTATTCTATTTAAACAATGGAACCCTGAAACTATATTTACACACCCACTTTCTATAGAGTATCTCCATTATTCAGTTCTGGTGGCTCTGCCAATAGCTTTGGGCATCTTCTTGTTGGTGGAGTCTTCCAGTTCCTTGGCCTTGTAGTAATGCGGCGCGACTTCCAGCAGCCACTTACTTTCGATCTCGATGACGCAGCGCATGAATTCCTTGGTGGTGAAGACGAGCTCGTGGTAGAGAATCCAGCGCGGCAGGTCCTCGAACAAGGCGCTGTTCGGATGTATCGTAACGGACTGATTGTGCTTGACCGTCTTGTAGTTGCCGCCTCTGGATAGGCGAGCAATGTGATAGAAGTACCCTGAGGTGATGGCCTTGCGAATGCTATCATGCTCATTCACATTCGACATCATCTCGACTTCGACGCGCTGCATGAGGCCGACAAGCTGCTCGCGAACATCTCTCGCCCGCTTCATGGACCTGTGCTGGATGAAGTTCTCGTAGCACCACTGCGTCGAGTAGTCGCTGTCGCGCCACTGATTGTAGACGTTCAGGAGCGCCAGGTGGTCGCCGGCGATGTGGTTGAAGTTCTTGCGCGCCGTGTCCGCGTGGATGATCTTGTCCTTCGGCCGGTAGAAGATGGCGCCGTTCACGGAGAGCATGGCCGAGATGGTGACGACCTCCTCCCCGCATTTATATTTCTCAGCTGCCAGCAGCATCTTGGCCATCATGGGATCGACGGGGAACTCGGCCATTCTTCGGCCGAGCTTCGTCAGCTCCCCATGATGGTTGAGCGCGCCCAGCGCGTACAGTTGCTCCAAGGCCAAGACGAGCGTTTCATGCGGCGGCGGATCGAGGAAGTCAAAGTGCACCAGGTCGCTGATGCCGAGCGCCTTGAGCATCAGGACCGCATTGCCCAGATTGATGCGCTGGATCTCCGGCACCGTGTTGTCTTCCAGCTCATGCTTGTACGACCATGCCGTGTACAGCCGGAAGCATTTGCCCGGCGCGACCCTCCCCGCTCGTCCAGCGCGCTGGTTCGCGGACGCCTTGGAGATGGGCACGACCATGAGGCTCTCCATGCCCGTGCGCGAGTTGAAATGGTTCTGCTTGGCGAACCCCGGGTCGATGACGTAGATGATGTTGTCGATGGTGAGGGACGTCTCCGCGATATTCGTGGCCAGAACCACTTTGCGCGCCCCAGGTGGCGTCGGGTCGAAGATCTTCGCCTGCATGTCGCTGGGCAGGTTGGCGTACACCGGCAAGATGATCAGTTCCTTGAGCTTGGAGCCTAACCGGCGGACGCGGTCTTGCAGCAGCTCCTGGCATGTCTCGATCTCCTCCTGGCCCGTGAGGAAGACCAGCACGTCGCCGAGCGGCTGCGTGGCGTGGATCTGCAGCACGGAGACAACGCACGCGTCGATGTAGTCGGCCTCGGGCGCCTTGGTGTAGTAGATGTCGACCGGAAAGCGGCGGCCCGGTATGCGGAAGATGGGCGCCTCGTCGAAGAACGCGGAGAACTTTTGCGCGTCGAGCGTGGCGCTGGAGATGAGCAGCTTGAGTGCGGGCCGAAAGCGCGCGATGTCCTTGACCAGGCCGAAGAGGATGTCGGTGTGCAGGGTGCGCTCGTGGGCCTCGTCGATCATCATCACGCTGTAGGACTGTAAATCGGGCTCAGAGAGGAACTCGCGGTGCAGCGTGCCGTCCGTCATGTACTTGATGACGGTGCGCTCCGAGGTGCAGTCCTCGAAGCGGATGGCGTATCCGACCTCGTTGCCCAGCTTCACGCCCATCTCCTGGGCGACGCGCGCCGCAACGGACATTGCTGCGACCCGTCTGGGCTGCGTGCAGCCGATCTTTTTGCCCTCGTCGGCGAAGCCGGCTTCGTACAGATACTGCGGAATCTGCGTCGTCTTGCCCGACCCGGTCTCGCCCTCAACGATGAGGACCTGGTGGTCTTTGACGGCCTGCACGAGGTCGTCGCGGAAGGGGAAGACCGGCAGGCTGCGCTTCGTCTCCGCAATGTCCAATTGCTTGCGCTCGCTCTCGGTCAACTGCCTCTCCTGCTTCTCCTTGCTTCCGGGCAGCTTGAGCGCCTGGATGAACTCGATCTGGTCGGAGAGGAGCAGCTCATACTCGTCCTGCTGCTGCTTCTTTTTCTTTCGGGCGCCGAACGAGAAGACGGCGGCGCCCATCTGCTCCTGCTCCCACTTCTTCTGCTCGGACTGCGGCAGCTTCTCCGTCTCGTCCACCTCCACGTACTCGGACGTCTTGCCCTTGTCCATGTCCTGCGGCATGTGGTACCGCTGTACGCGCTCCAGTTCGCGCGCTTTCTCATGGTCTTGAGCCAGCTGCAGCAGCTTCTTCTTGTAGGCGCGATCGTTGCGCTCGCGCTCGGTGAGCACCTGCTCCTCGAACAGGAACTCATCGTCCTTGATGTCGGCCTCGAGCTCTTGCAGCTTGTCGTCCTTGCGCTTCTCCAGGTACCGGCGCCGCGACTCAACGCGCAGCTTCGGCACCATTGCCTCCCGGTCTGCGGCCTGCAGCTTCAACCGCTTTGCCGCTTCCTCGTACGCCAATTTATCCGATGCCTGGACGATATTCCGTGTCTTCTCGGCATCGCGACGTTTTAGGCGCTCGGCGAACTCGTCGCGCTCTTTCAGGTCACGTTTGCGGGCTTCTTCAGCGCTGTCAGAGTCCGAACTTGTTTGATAGCGTTTACTTCGCTTGCTCATGATTGCAATGCTTTCGTATAGGAGTCAATGATTCGAAATTAATGAGGAATTTCATGCCTTCGAATCTCACATAACCCTCAATGGGCCAGCTGTATCTTGTTAACTTTTTTTATTTGAGGGTCTACGGCAGGGCTCCCCAACCTTTTAGCGAGGAAGAGCCAATTGGCCATTAAAAGAGCCAGCCAGGAGCTGAAAAGAGCCA
>JAOEHK010040804.1:0-46258 GCA_025447835.1 Labidoglobus nevermanni | reverse complement strand
ATTAGGTATGCTAGGGGCTCCTAGAAAGTGACATTGCAGGTCGTATCTCGACTTTGTGTCCCAGAAGTCCGAATAACACGTCATTAGTCCTCTTACACGAAAGAAGAACGATCAAAGTTTGCTAGCTATGAGCTAGTGTCATGTCTGATTCTGGTCTAGAAATGTATAATCTATAGAAACTGTCTTGCAATCTGGTTATGGATGCGCAACCTTTGTTTTCCTCGTGCTAGTTTATAGCAGTTTGAGGGAGGACTAGATCTATTTTGGTTCTGGTCATTAGGTATGCTAGGGGCTCCTAGAAAGTGACATTGCAGGTCGTATCTCGACTTTGTGTCCCAGAAGTCCGAATAACTTTTGTGGATGGTATTTGACGTGGTGCGCCCTTGTTTCAGATTGCGGAGGATGGCACGTCCGCGTCGCAGAAGGCCGAAGCAGAGATCCGCCTCCGACTGAGCTGTGATCGGCGAATAGCGGAAATGGACCACAGCGTGAAGGCGATGCAGTCGCCGCGGATGATCGCGCGCGTTCTGAATCCGCACCGCTTCGAGAACGACGAGCTGGAGGCGCTCTACCAGCGCTACAACTGCAAGCTGCAGCACTCGAGCGTCGCCGCCGTCGTCGCGCTCTTTGTCCTCCTCACGGCGATCCTGGCCGGCCTGGGCGTGCTGTTCTCGCAGGCGGCCACCGCTCAGGTCGTCTACCACGCCGCGCATTGCATCCTCTTCGCCATCCTCTTCGCCTTCCTGCACACGCGCCTCATGCAGGACGCGTACCTGCTGTGGGTCTGCTACGCGGTGCTCTTCTTCCTCGCCACCTTCTGCGCCCTGGCGCTGCCCGTCTATGGCGGCCTCGCGGCGCACGTGGCCGCCGAGGGTGTCTGGCAGGTGGTGTTCGTCGTCTTCCTCGCCTACGCCATGATGCCACTGAAGGCCTGGGTGGCCGCCGTCTTCGGACTACTTTTGAGCGCCTCCCACCTCGCCGTCGTCCTCCTCTTTGCCAACGACTTCCCACATCTCATGTGGCAACAGGTAATACGCTTACTGACACTTCCAAACTTGTTCTGAATCAACGTTTACGTTTCTGGGATCGAATAACTGGATGAGCCACATCTTGGTGGCACCTTCCTTCCTTTCCTTAGATAATTTAACCGTAAACCCTTGGATGAAAGGTTTTAGCATTATAGGTTTTTTGGCCTAGGCCGCCATCTTGAAAAATGGAGAATAGGTCGAAGCAATAAATTCTAATAGGAAAATTCATTGTTATGATGAATGAGCTCATAGTCGGGCAGGTCAAATGCATCAGACTGACAAATGGAGTCGCTACCGTGGGCAATTAATTAGCGCTGATTTAGTGCGCGTTGTTGATCAATCTGCACGTTGAACTTGACATTGGTTGCTTGGTTTTGTTGGAGAGCGTGTAACACATCGTCCTCCTTGTACAGTCTTTTAGTTTTTGGAAGGGAAGATGGGATGGGATGGGGAATCGTAAAGGATCGTACTGCAATCACATCTGATGTCGTACTGTCCTCTCTCTACTGGCCACTCGATAGTCAATGGTAACGCGCTACCAGGGATCGAACCCAAGTCACTAGACTCGTGGTTGAACTGAACTTGACATTAGCCACATTCGTCTCTCTTGCGTTTCAGATTACCGCCAACCTTATCGTGTTCACGTGCGTGAACACCGTGGGAATCTTCATGCACAACTTGATGGAGCACGCTCAGAGGCGCGCGTTCCTCGATACGCGGAATTGCATTGCGGCGAGACTGGAGATGGAGGACGAGAACGAGAAGCTGGTGAGGGCGGGCGTGCGACAATGGCCAACCCCGCAGATTTATGCGTTCAATTAGATGTCTTTGCTTTCGTCCTCGCTATGCCCATACACGCATCCGATCAATTATGTCCATGTCCTTGTTTCTCTGACCAGACTGACACATTGCTTGGCTGTTCTGTTCGAAGGAGCGCCTATTGCTCTCCGTCCTCCCGCAACACGTTGCCATGGAGATGAAGAACGACATCATCTCGCCCGTGGAAGGACAGTTCCACAAGATCTACATTCAGAAGCATGAGAATGTCAGGTGAGCAAGCACCCGATCTTGTCGGGGTGACTGTTTTGTCAATAGTTCTCCCTGGGTGAAACGCAAACGAAAATCGATGCCAAATTACACGCCAAGGTTATTCAGAAGCAGGCCGAAGAAAGGCAAGGTGAAGGCAAAGGACCGACATGACCTGCTATTGCGGAGGCAGTTTACCTAATAATTTCCAGCTAGCGTTCGCATTTGCTGTGTCTAAAGTTAGACATTTGCCATAAATCCCTTTAATAGCCTTCGTTACATTGGCTTTCAGCCAAATGGGTCTCCCTGGGAGGTGTCCCAAGGTGGCCAAAGAAACGCGTCAATTGCATTGATGTTATGAAAATCAGTAACACGCCCAAGGTATACAGGAGCAGACCAAAACAAAGAGTGGCAAAAGGGAAGGTCAGGAATGTCAGGACCTTATTATTTCTGGTTAGCATTCACTTAATAGCGTTCGTTAGGCCAAATGGGTGTCCCTGTTAGGTGTCCCCAGCAGGTCAGAGAACCGCGTCCAGGTCTAAATTGTATTGCAGCATTCTGTTTGCGGATATCGTCGGATTTACGGTCCTGGCGTCGCAATGTACTGCCCAGGAATTGGTCCGCTTGCTGAACGAGCTCTTCGGCCGCTTCGACCAGCTTGCGAACGTGAGCGAGCTAGAAATTGCGTGTTTCTCACTCAAATGCGGCTGCTTTCGATCGTCCAGGATAACCATTGCCTGCGCATCAAGATCCTGGGCGACTGCTACTACTGCGTGTCGGGGCTACCGGAGCCGCGCACCGACCACGCTCATTGCACGGTGGAGATGGGCCTAGACATGATCGACGCCATCGCCAGCGTGGTGGAGGCCACGGATGTGCAGCTGAATATGCGAGTCGGCATCCATTCAGGTCGCGTCCTCTGCGGCGTGCTCGGGTTGCGCAAGTGGCAGTACGATGTGTGGTCGAACGACGTGACCCTCGCCAACAATATGGAAGCGGGCGGCGAAGCGGGGTGAGTTTCGCCGCCCGCGAGTCACGGACAATTGGCCACGTTTGTCTTGTGGTTCTAGGCGCGTCCACATTACACAAGCCACCTTGGACTACCTGGGCGGTGAGTATGAGGTCGAGGCCGGAATGGGCTCCAGCCGCAACCAGTACCTGCGTGACCATTGCGTAACAACGTACTTCATCGTGCCGCCGGCGCGCCGCCGAAAGGTACAGGTGCCAATTCTTTCGCAACACGCCTCGCATTAACAGACTTCGCGCCTCTGGGCTTCAAATGAGAGCACAATTCGCCATCTGCGCTTATGTGGCTTGGACCATATCCAAATTGGTGTCTCCCCGTATCTAAGCCGATGGGTTTCGCAATCGCGAAACTGCGACGAATTCGATTTGCACGCTCAGATTAACCACTCAATCACTGCCCAGCATCCATTGAACAAATCGCAACCCATCCGCCTTGATCCTGTCTGCACATGGCAAATGGGGAACATTACCAACATGCCTTTGAGCTTTTATCACGCTGAATATAGCTGAGCATGCAGTAGCGTCCGACCCCGGATCTTGTGACTAACCCCCGTACCCTCCCCCGGCACACTCCGGTGGATCTCTTCCAGCCACTGTTGTTCAACACGCTGCAGGTCCGATCGGCGCTCGGCGCCGCCCAACGCCGCAAGCTGAGCTTCAAGAACGTCTCCAACGTGGTGGTGCAACTACTGCACTCGATCAAGTACTCCATGGAGGTGCCCTTCAGCAATATGGCGCTGCAGCCGCAGGATATGAAGAGCGCGAATGCGAGAAAGGTATGTTTCGGTCACTATAGCGATGCTCCTCGTGCCACGAATCGCACCCTGTTGCAACCACCAGTGCATGAGCGATTCGAGGGCTTCCGTTGTCGATAGCATTTATCAGAACGTGTTAGGCACCAAGTGCACACCATGCACATGCTCTCTTCTCTTCTCCGGCAATATTGGACACTGATCATGTTTGGATGTGTTTGGGTGTTCTCCGCCTACCCACCCTTGTGAAGGTGGTCGTGTCATTGTTGGTGTAACGATTGCCGCTTGTCCACTAGGTGCTAGACCTACAGCGGGCACTCCATGCAGATCTGCCGGCAACTGATACACCCGAGGCGACCGATTCGAAAGTGAGTTGAGCCTCCTTAGAATTAACGCTCCCCAGCGCAATGCCGTTTGCGAGCAGTGGCTTCTTTGCGTAGACCGTTGAATTCTGAACGTTGCAGGTGCTAGACGCTTCCTCAGTGGACCCTAGGCTGCTAGAAGCTTACATATTTTGTTGGCAATTTCCGTTTCAATGATGTTGGTTGCGCTTTCTGTCCACGCGCCTAGCAAGTGCTGGGTTTTAATGTAATTTATTGTTGTGATAGGTTTGCATCAACAATGCGGCTCATGGGCCAGTTGTTGTTGTCGACAGAGTAGTCGAAGTGAGTTTCCGATCATGCGACCCACTGATAAAGCTTAATGCGTTTTACTGTTTGTTTGCGCATTCGAAATATTCACACTTCTCGCACAGCTTGTTTATGCCTAGAACCATCCAGTTGTTGATAGAACGAAATGGACTCGTGTTGAAACATGAATTGATTAAGGTGGAACAGAAAATTGTCCTCATGTGATCTCTTGGGATATGGGCATGGACTCGGTTTTTGTTCTACAAAGTTGGCTCTTGTGTGTCCATTTGTGTGCTCGTTGGCCAATTGCTAATTCGCTTACTGATTCGACAGTGGACAATGACCACCAGTGCGCTCATCGCTCATGATTTGGCCTTTCTTGCAAGCAACCATCGCATTTATAGACGATACTTTCCTCACTCTGATTAACTCTTGCCTCCTTTGTCTTTTGTCAATGCTATTAGAACAAGGTAACGGAAAAGTTCAAGCGGCCATTCAAGAAGCGCCATTCCAGCGTCTACCACCAGCCCTCCAACCGAGTGAACAAGTACCTTGCTCAGGCAATCGAAGCGCGCAGTGTCGACCGGGAGAAGTCTACGCATGTGAACCTGGTCACACTCTGTTTCAAGGATAGCTCCAAGGAGAACCAAGTATTGTCATTGACAATAGTATACGCATCCTCTCCTTACGGTTTCATCTTGCGGTTTCAGTACCACCACGATACTGATGTGGGATACAGCTCCTCGTTAGCATGTGCGCTGGCCCTCCTCGTCCTGCTTGGCGCATTACAGGCCGTGGTCCTCCCTCGCACCATCATCCTCTTGCTGCTATTTCTGACTGGCTTCGTTTGGATCGCCGTCGTTCTGATGCTGCTTCTAGCCGTTCGCCTGCGCTGGATCCTCTGGGACATTTCGCAGAGTTTCGTTCTTCGCTTAGCCATCACCGTCTTCACCATTGTGCTCATCTACGCGGTGGGCCAGGTGAATGTGGTACGTCCATGTTCGACTCTTCGGTATCCAGCGTCCTCCCTCACCTAGTTTCTCTCTTCCAGTTTACATGCCGATCGGACATTCCTTGCATTCCTCCGCAAACGACCGTCAATGTCACGCTGGACGGTGGGACACGGGAACATGACCATCGCGCCTGTCCACTGCCCCAGTACATCGTCCTCTCTTGCGCGCTGAGCTATCTGGCGGTGGCGCTCTTTCTGCGTTTGCCCATTCTGCTCAAGACCTCGTTGCTGATGGTCATGTCGACGGTGTACAGTCTGCTCATCGAGTTGTCGCACCACGACCTGTTCACCTGCTACGATCTGCGGGTCAAGTATGACGTGGTCCAGGAAGGCGTTTGCATGCCCAAAGCGCCGACCTGGAGATTGATTGCGCTTCCATTGCAGATCGGTCATTCCGGCGCACGCTTTGAGCGTGGTCGAGGTGATCATGTTGGTGCTGGCCGTGCTGCTACATGGCAGGCAAGTGGAGTGGACGGCGCGCCTGGACTTCCTGTGGCAGATACAGGCCAACGAGGAGAAACGCGAAATGGACGCGCTCCAGCATTCCAACAAGCGCATTCTGTTCAATTTGCTGCCGGCGCATGTCGCCACGCATTTCTTGGATAATCAGTTCCGCAACAACATGGTGAGTGTCGGCGAGATGCTGGCTGGACCAAGTTGCATGTCTCATTTGCACAAATTGCGCTTGGTC
Organism: Labidoglobus nevermanni; assembly: GCA_025447835.1. Classification (NCBI taxonomy): domain Eukaryota; kingdom Metazoa; phylum Arthropoda; class Insecta; order Coleoptera; family Staphylinidae; genus Labidoglobus; species Labidoglobus nevermanni. The sequence goes on along the minus strand of JAOEHK010040804.1, from coordinate 40,094 downwards.
ATCGTTTTTGCTTGGAACATCACTGAAAGCTGTTTGCATTTAATCTCACGCCTCATACCACCACAATCATTTCAGTTTGTGTGGCCTTCTTGCAACTGGCACGTAATTGTACCGTTTCTCGCGAAGAATATCTGAGCGCTCTGGAAACTTTGCGAAAAGGGGCTGCACAAATATCATCGACTCAATGCCCACTCATTCTATTACAGAACACTCTATCGCAGGAACTCTACCATCAGAGTTACTCGCGCGTGGGTGTTGTGTTCGCATCAATCACAAACTACCACGAGTTCTACACGGAGCTCGATGGCAACAATCAGGGAGTTGAGTGCTTGCGCTTATTGAACGAAATCATCGCCGATTTCGATGACCTGCTCAGCGAGGAGCGATACAAGTCCATTGACAAAATCAAAACGGTCGGATCCACGTACATGGCTGCTGTGGGCCTTATGCCCGACCAGCGCATCCTGGACGAGGACGAAAGCACGGCGGGCTTGCATTTGAGCACGCTGGTCGAATTCGTCTTCGCCATGCGCGATCGTCTACTGAACATTAATGAAAATAGTTACAATAATTTCATGCTGCGCGTTGGTAAGCGCTAACTGGACCACCTTCCTCGTAGGATGCGATTCACTCTGGCTTTTATCTTAGGTATTAACGTAGGACCAGTGGTGGCTGGGGTGATTGGCGCTAGAAAGCCGCAGTACGATATCTGGGGCAATACGGTGAATGTGGCCAGCCGAATGGACTCCACTGGCCTGCCGAATCACACGCAAGTTACCGAAGAAGTGTTCCACGTGCTGCGCGCGTATCCCTACGAGTTCCAGTGCCGTGGTAAAGTGAAGGTGAAAGGTAAAGGCGACATGACGACGTACTTCCTCGTTGATCGCAAGCAAACCGGCACGATGCGCGTGGAGGAGCTGAACAATTTCCGGAACAACAGTCCGGGCAATGCCAATGCGCTGGGTGAGTGAACCCAATGTGACGACTTTCTATCATTGTAGTTTTGTTTCAATGTTTCTTCCAGAGGCAATGGTTAATTAAGTTGATTGGGTGTTAATTGCAAGCAGATCTGATAAACGCGCGATTTTAATTTACACCTTTTCCTATGAATGTTAGTGTTTTAATTGCAAACATATTGTAAGTACATGCTTTGGTTGACGCAGATTGTGAGCTTTGGCAGCACGTGTGTAGGGGGTAGAGCATGTCCGAGCAAGGGTTGCGTGTCGGAAGACGAAGTGAACACCTCTGTAGCGTAGTCCTTCCTTGCAGGCCGCCCACATGCCATCCGTGATCTATCATAGTGCGTCTTCTTGTTCTAGTCATGAACAATATGTACGGCGGTGTACCGACCCCTCTGGTATTGCTCCACGCGAGCAATCGCAAGCACCAGCAGGCGCTCCAAAACCGCAACAATTCGCGCGACAATGCGCCCCTCCGACTGTCGCCATTGCGCGAAACCTGCCACCGGGAGATGAACATCGGGTGCGAAATTGAGCCACTCTTACCACCCAGCCATTCGAAACCACGACCCTCAAAGGCGCCGCCGTCAAAGCACGAAGCAGACACATCAGCACCGCCACCATTGCCCCCGCACAAAGCATTGTATCCCAAAGACATGAAGTACACGCCACCGTGGCCCCAGCCGGCGCCCAATCCGTACTCTAGCTTGTCGTCTGCATCCGTAGACTCGAAGCCCTACCTAAAGCCCTTACCAAAGCTACCCGGCAAGGAGTCGCCGCATCGGCAGCGCAAGAACGTGACCTCGGCAAGCATACCAGTCCCAGTAGCTACCAGCAGCAAGATGGCGGCGCCGGAGCTGCGCCACAAAATGGCGGCGAATCATAGTCCGCTGCAGCGGCATTACTCGGACGAGAGTCTCGGAGGTATGGCCAGCGGATATGGGCAGACGGTGCCACAGCGGATTCATAGCTCCGCCGATGAGATCAGCTCCCTGAATCATTCGCCGAGCATCAGCAGCAGCGATGAGAGCTATAGTCGCACAACAGATGCGGATGCATCGCCCTGCGTCTCGCCCCCTTTGCCCGTCACGGACGCGCAGCAGTTCATCTTCCCCTCGGATATTCAGGTGAACCCCTGCTCCAGTCCCGAAACATCGCCGCGCGCCTCGCTGGACTATATCCCGCCCAACTGCTCACTGCGCAACAATTCAGGTGATCGCAAGCGCAACAACCTTCCCCCGGGTGCGATTCTGGCGCTGGCCGCCACCTGCAATACCATCGACTCCTCGATCGTGACCAGCCCGCCCACACTGGACGGAGAGGACAGCTATCGCGGCGAGAGTTGCGCGAGCTTTGAATTCCTCGGAAAGCACAAGAAGCCCAGTTCGCTGGTGCGCACCAGCATCCAGAATGGCGCTGTAAAGAAGCTGAATCGCAGCCTAGAGAAACGCACCCGAAACGATTCCGATTCGATTCTGGAATGTAACAAGGTGTCGGCGGCGATCACCAAGCGCTCGCCCAGCTTCAAGGAGGCGGAGGAAATCAAGGAGCTGCTCATGAATGACTATGCCAGCAGCGACAGAGGCTCCAAGAAGGATGGCTCCTGTCAAACGGATACGAAGGACCTGCGCCGGAACCGATTGTCCCCGAATATGAAAGTGAACAATACGGACCACTATGTGGGACCGTTCGAGCGAGAGATCCAGAAGCTGCTAGACGAGCAGAATCTGATGCAGAATATTCCGCCAAAGGTGGAGGTAACACATTGCAGCAAGGACATCGCTATGGAGCCGCTCGTAAGGTATAACAACAACCACCAGGTCGGACTGGCGGCCATTCAGGCGCTAGCGCTAGGATTGCGAGTGAATCCAACGGGCAGCGTCACCCTGCAATGCATGAGCAACCCGACGCAAGTAGTAAGCAGCACGGAGGGCTCGTTGAAGCGGGGCCCTTCGCCCCACGGACCGTCACCGAGCTGTAAACTGCAAAAGGTTGCACCTCGCGACAGGTAGCTAACGAATGCCTAGCCTAATCATTACCAGGACACGCATTGCCATGTAGTGCATGCCCACAATGCAACTGCAACCTAACAATGTGCAATGACCATTACTGTTTCATTTCGCCATCATCAAATCAAGGGACACCCTAATATTTATCAACAACTCCATGCTGCTTGCTAATGCTAACGCACAAAACTTGCTTTGACTACGCTTGATGTTACAGTTTTGCTTTCCGATTGGTAAGGTATGCTATTTATTAGAGAATATTTTCGTAACAGGAGTCTGGACGAAAGGGCCGACGAAGAGCTCGACGAAGATGCAGAGCACGAATGCGAAAATTGTGCAATGCACGAGATTTGCCTCCGAAGGGATGAGGACACTGACCTGGAAAGTTTCGAGCAGGCTGAACGGGTAACACAGGAAGAACAGAAAAGGGTAATTCCTCTGTAGATTCAAAACATTGCCTATTTACAAAATCAAACCATTTCAAGCTTATCGATAAGGAACTGGTAATAATTAGAATACTGGTTGTTTTATTTATTAGAGGGGATTCCAGGGTTTGAGATTCATATTCCCTCTGTTTCTATAGTCTATAACGTTTGAATAATAGATTTTCGAGTAAAGTCACCTTTAGACATTAATGTAATGATGTTTTATTTGGCCGAGCTTAGGAAGAGGAAGTGAAGCGACTACTAGAGGAAAAAGTGCAAGAAAAGTTACGCAGTTTAGAAGAGGAGTCCGATAAGCGTAATGTTAGCGGCGAAGAAGGGGGAAGTCAGTCAGAATGGAGCGAGGATGACGAAGCCGAAGGTGCGTCTGAACCACTTCTCAATGATCGCGAGTCCACTGGGTACACAACGGACGATCCAGCTTTAGAGAATATTTCGATGATGAATGAAACGGGTCTTACGGACGCCGAAGGTTGGGCGATGGGCAAGAGAAGCATACCTCGAATGATACCTGAAATGTGCACATTGCAGGCGCTTTAAGCGACGTTAATTCTGCGTACAATGATCATAATCATGATCCCGATATGGACGACAATACGAGCATGTCTTCGCGCGCTTCCTCCCGCATCTTCGACTCGGACGCCATGATGTCCTTGGACTCCATGAGTGCGCTCTACGACTCGGAGTACGATAACTGCTATCGGACGGACGATGACCTGAGCGCAATGCCCGATTTGGAGAGACTGAATTACTTCTCGGTGCCTGCGAATGAGGTCCATCTGGCCAACATTCGCTCAATGAGCGAGAGCATCACACGCAACTTTGGGCAACCGCGAAGCGAAACAGATCCAGACAGCGATGCCTGAGGGAGGAATCTGCATGGTCATATTCTCGGTGTTTTGTGATACTATATCATAAGAGATAATTGCCGCGCAATGCAAAACAGGTCCCAAATTGGACGGGCTATGCCTATGAAATGACTTATTGAAAACGATGCAATATCGATATTAGGTGTTTGTTATACTGCGTGCAATCGATTCAGTAGCAGCTTAATGCGCGAAAATCGTCAACTAAACTATGTATGGTAGATTTTTTATCAAATTATACACAAAGTTGTAATCAAAATCGAAACTGTAGCATCGTGAACGCGTTGGATTGAACTTAGAAGCCTCGTTTATTACAACTCGAAAGAGGGTCAAGATCGGAGCATTTGTTGCAATATGGTTGTACTTATGTTATTGTTTGTTACCAAATTACTATTATTATCTTAATTGAAAGGCAGTTGGCCGACCTCGAAAGGCACAGTTTCAAACTTTGGATTGAATGTGCATATCCAAACTTCTCTAAGCAATTGCGTTCAATTTTGAGCCAGCATTTCTGTGATCACTTCATAAGTATGAAGCACACACACGCACACACAATATGAAGATATTTACGGATTGTTATTCACATGGCAAATCAATGATTCATCTTTTTTCATTTCGTCTACATGATGGTGTAAATAATTAGCTATGTCTATCCGATCTTGATGTATCTAGATATTTGAAATATGTACAATTCTCATTATGGTCGTAACTAATACTACTGCAAAGGTATCAAATATGTGTTTATAGTAATTTATTTTATCACTTCGATTGTATGTTGGCGATTACATTTTAATTGTGCTAAGTATTTTCATTACTAGTAAACTTTATTGAATAACTCATCTAACAACTAAAATATCCTAATGTAACACCCAGTATATGGGATCTCGGGACACTCAGTAGAGTGCGCGCGAAAAGGGATTTTTAGGTTATCTTTGTGTAAGATAAGATAGTTGATAGAAGTGGCATTTAATCGTTTAAACTCCATTACAATAAGCAAACGAATTTGCAGATGTTGAGTTTAAAATGTTTATAGTTGCTCTTACACCGCGATAGTGTCATTTGGCCGATGAAGAAACTGTGTTGTCGAAACACATTGCAAAAGCAACTATAAACTGCAAATTCGTTTGCTTATTATTATTATTATATATCTATTTCACCCTCTACCAACTTAGTTGGTGTAGGCGTTTCGTTTGCTTATTAAGTTAAATTGAACCACGCTACGTGCACCTTTGTAGGGAAACAGTTTCCGAGCTATTCCCACGATTGAAATTACATAACTGGCAGCCTGGTTAGCCACCCCGCTACCTAGCCAGGTTTAGCTATCAGGTTAGATGTTTCTCCTGAGCACAAGCTCGCTAGAAACAGCGACACCCTTTCTCTGCCACCTTCCCACATCCCTTATGGCTTAGCAGCATATAGACATATAGACATAGCATAGGGTTGGGGTTTAGTGGGTTGGTCGAGGATAGCATTGCCTTCAATTGCCTGTCAGAGCGGGCAGTCCCAACAGGGTTTTACATCAGGGGGTTACTGCGGCATCGGATACAACGCCATCTGCTGAATGGGAGTACAGGTGACGATGAGCAAGGCGGGAAAAACTTCATGTGACGGTCAGGGGCATTGTGTGTATCTTATGTTCTTAATATTGTAAAATTTTATCGAGTAAATATAAGCGTTGATCATTCCATATTATTTCAACACAATAGGTTGCCTTCAATCTCCTAGGAAGCAAGAAATGCAGGGTGACAAGTCAAAGAGCATTAGTTATAGCGCTGACGATACGTAACCTTGTAAACAACAATTTCCTACAATTAAAACTAATCAATGAGTGATGCAATAGCTCCCAGTAACAATAGAAGCAGTAATTTGTCAGAAATTTGCCACAAATAATGCAGTAGTTCAGCGACAACTTAATCTGAAGATGTCAAACTCAGTCCTTAAAATGGGTACATTTTCCTCTGGTTTCTATCTCGATCTATACCCAGCTCTCGCTCCTTTTAGAAAGCTTCTCAATGCTTCGCAGTTTGTACGATTTTGAAGCAACGTATACCCGAACACTGACGTTCAAAGGTAACGATTACTTCGTCCTGCACCAGACAACCACAAAGCACAAGAATTGGTGGGAAGTGATCAACGAAAAGGGTGAGATGGGCTTCATCCCTTCGAACTACGTCGAAACGCAGACGGTGACACCCAGCTTCTACAACCAGTGGCTGGAGAACGTGATCGACCATGTGAGTCGCAACGAGATCGCGCCCCAATTTCTAACGTCGACAAAAAAAGAGTTGCTGACCCGATTGCAAGACATGAAGCGCAAGTTGGACTACACGACCAATGGAAATGGGTCTGGGCCCGAGCTGCTGTACAAGAACAGCGATGGTGTGATTGAACCCATCAAGCGCATTGAGAACTGCGTGGAGGGAGATTTGGACAAGACTCCATCGAAGGAGAACTCCATCGACAAGCCCGATCTGGGCGAATGCCGGAAATCGCAAGAGAGCATCCTACCGGAAGCAACAATTAACAAGCAGAGCGTCTACGAGCTGGTGGAGAGCGTTCGGATCAACACGCAGTTGTCGCACGAGATGTCGAGGATTGCTGTGGCGACGGTGGTCCAAGGTCTGCACGAACTACTGCCCGCCACCGTCTTCCCGCATCTGAGCACGATCATAACGCACACCGCTAACAATCTCCAAGTCGATGATGTGCAGATTGAGCAAACGCATGATGCTAGCCGACTAAAAATCATCTTTCACGAGCTCACTTACTGCAAGGAGGACTCACAGCAACGCAGTTGGATGCTGCACGAGGACGAAGATGCGATCAAAGACTACTTGATTGAATTGCGTTCGATTTTAGTGCGTAATCTGACGATAGATGATAGAAGTGGCATTTAATAGTTTAAACTCCATTCTGAAGAGCAAACGAATTTGCCGAAGTCGAGTTTAAAAGGCTTTGTAATTGCTCTTGCAATGCGTTTCGACAATACAGTGTTCATCAGGCAGATGACAACTATTGAGCAACTACAAAGCCTTTTAAACTCGACTTCGGCAAATTCGTTTGCTTTTCGCAATCTGACGACTTCACGCCGAATGCTCTTTGCTTGCTAATTCCTCAACTCTCCTCCCTTTTAGAGTAATGCTGACCCAAGTATTACAAGACATGTTGTGTCCCAAGACCACTACCATGTGATCACCACATTTATTCAATATTATCAGATGGAGGTCCGATGGTCCATTCGAGAACTGCTATTGCAAGTGTTTGGATGTTTATGCGGCTTAGAGAAAACAATTCTCATGATTATGCTCAACTCTATTCTGCCCGGAGAACTCGCCAGAGATATGATGGCAAATCCTAACAATGCAACCAAGTTGAACTACTCTGCACTGCTCATGACAATGCTGTTTTCTATGGGTGAACCAATGCCTGTAACTCATCTAGGTACTGATTCTGCCAAAAATGAAACTCAAGCATGATTCTGGTCCATTTTACAGAAGTCTTAGGAACGCAATATTTGCGCTTTATCTTCGCTAACATTGAGTCCCCGCCGGAAGAGGACTACGATGAAGACATTCCTGACCTATTCCTAAACTTTATCCTCTCATTCAATTTGCAATTCAAGGACGCAGACATTGACGACAACATTGTGATCGGAGCGTTGGCGGAATGTGAGACTGCGAAGCATTTCATCGAGAAACTTCTTCTGCTCTATAACCGCGAAGAAGATCCGGCACGAATTTTCGACCATGAGCCCGCTCCTCCATGTTCAGTCCTCAAGCTCTTCTCAGATTTATTTAATAACCGCAAAACAGCGCAATTGTTCTATACGAATGACGTGAAAGTCTTGCTTGACATCACGGTACGAAATATCCTCGATTTGTCCCCGGAGGATAAGGTAATCCTGGCAAATGCGCTCAGATTATCGAATTTACGCGATTGATTACAGAGACGTCATCAATGCTTAGAATTGTGTCGACGAATCGTACGCAACGCAAATTACCACGAACATTTGCATCAGCGCGAGGAGATTTTGAAAAGTTTCACGCGAATATTCTGCGAGGAATCTAGTGAGAGCACGAACGATCAGAAACTTATTAAGGAGATTATTAATGAGTTTCCGGAGTATTTTAAGTAATTTGTTACATCTCAAATTGTTTGCTCAGTTTTGCATCAGCCTTTCTATTGACATCAATTTTATGAATCTGAATTTTAATGAATCCTCTCCTAAAATGCTCCAAAGATAACTGTTCTTATATGCCATACAACTCTTTGTGATAATTAAACTTAAACATCAGTCAAATCGATTATAAAAGGAATATATATTCTCATTGCGAGTGTTGATAATGAATTGCCAAATTTTATTGATATATACCAATATGTACTAATGAATGTTACTGTTGTGACCGATGGGTGTAATTAAGGCTTGAGGTACCACACTTCTTGGTTGATATTAACGTATATATTCTTACTTAATACAATTTCATTGGGATTATGCATAATGCTTTACTCTGACAATTGGCGGGAAAAACTCCCTATATACAGGGAGATACGGTAAGGTCCCCGGATGAGTCCGACATAACCCTACCATGAGGGTACCCGTAAGCAGGGTTTTCCAAGCTATCTAAATAAAAAAAGAGCAGAGTTGTCTGCGAACAGCAAAAGCAACTCGAGATTGGGCAACATCAGTTAGCTTAGCTCATTCCTCGTCGCCAACGTTTGTTTTTACCACCCCGCGTTACATCTCAGCAAAAGTTTACCCTGATTGAACCACCGTCGTCGTCGTCCCCTTACCAGACACTATATTTACTCTCTTCCCAGATTATATCGTGAAGAATTTGTGGAAACTATGATTATTTCAATGGTTACGAAGTTCCTCAATTTCTTGGATTAATATTAATAGTTAAAGTCCTTTTATTGCTTATAATGAAATGCAGAGCTGCTTTTCTCAGCATATTAATATGCAAATTATCGTTTGAGCAATAAATGTTAGAAAGCCACGCCAAAGCAATATGTAATCACTCCCAAATCCTGTAAATGTAGCAGGTGATTTATTTGTTGGGATCGTAGGCGGGAAATGAAGCAAGTGGTGCCAAGTTTAATTTAAATGCGCATATCTCTTAAATTTAGCGGTCATTTAACTGGTTCAATCGAACTCATTCATGAAATTAATGGTCAGTTGATATTTGTTAACTTGGGAAGTGTCGTCATAAGTCGCCCCATAAATTAAGACGTTGAATTTTCGTTTATTAAAACGGACAGTTTGCAAAATTTTATTAAAAATTGAATTGCTACGACTTATCTAGTAAATGTATTGCGAATGATATGAATAGATAGTATAATTTTAATAGAAGTACAAAACTAGCCGCTGACCAAGTTACTGGACCTGATTTCAATTTGAAGTAATTAGCAACTAATAGAAATATAGACAATTGTAGTTAATATGACGAAACGCAGCCAAAAGTTAAGAAAATGTAAGCTAAGTACAAATTTAAGGCAGAAATGATCTCTTCAATTTTCTCAAATATTGTAAAACATATTCTCACTAAAATGTGTGCCAAGTTATTCTTTGTCATTATTAATCCTCATAATCCTCTTCCAGAGACAAGAAATTATTCGGTAATCGATAAGACAGCGACATAAAACATTTAAAATAAAAGCAATGACAAAATATTGCTTGTTTTTTAAGCTTTAGTAGATCCACGAATCCGGAGTGGAAGGTATTTTTAAATGGGATGTTTGCAGCTAAATTGTGGAGAGTTAGGTGAATGAACGAAGTCAAAAACAGATACAAAATGGACGAAAGCTTCGAATCGAAATAAAAATGCGTCACCTCAGAAGATTTGTTTATTTTCAATTTATTTTAACTGTCATTTAATACAATATGCAAAAGGGTTTTAGATCAATATGAAGATTGTGGTGGGATAAAGTAATAGATTAAAGTAATCTAGTTGAATGTAATTCTTTGTAAAAATAAACGTGTTTATAAATTCGTAACAATATTAATAACAAAATTACATGTCCAATTGCACCATTTCAACACTGGAAACTTTGTTCGCCAATTGCCAAAGAAGTAAAGCCAATGAAATATTTATATAATTTTATATAAGCATGGTATGTAGATGTTTATTCTCCGGTCATCATTTCCATGAATTCTGTAAACAGAACAAGACAGATTTATCATTGTGCAAGTCATCATTGTGGAACTTTTCTCTTCCAATTACCGCAAAATTAGGCTCACAATCGACTATAATATCCTCATATACAAATCATGCAAACAACAAAGTTTTGAGAAACTTTGCGCTTGAATGCGCGCATACAAACACTGAGTATTAAATGATTATTTATAGGACCATGCTAAATTTAAACGTAAAAGCGCGGGTGTAGGCAAACGTCTGATTCTTTTGCAGAACTGTTCCGGTTTTTCAACACGAATATTTGCTCACTTTGTAATTTCTATAGTTATTGGATAGGGTTTGAAGTGAATTTACTAGTCATTCTTAAAGGAAATCTATTTACCATCAAAATCGACCGTTCCTGAACCATCTGAGTCAATTTCGGCAATCATACCATCCAATTCCTTATCAGTTAGCTGGTCATCGAGTTCCCGTAGGATCTCTTTGAGGCAACTCGTTGGGATGTAGCCGTTACCTTCGCATGCATAAATTAGAATCGAAATGGGCAAGTCTGGAAACACTGCCAACCTTCTTTGTCATAGAGACGGAAGGCTTCCTTCAGTTCCTTCTGCATGGCCTCCTCGTCCTCCTCAACGATGAACTTTGCTGCCAAGGTGACAAACTCCTCAAACTCCAAGCGGCCAGACTCTAGCAGAGAGAAACAGATGCGATTTGGCGCGCTTCCTCAATTATTTTCAAACGCGTTTAATGGAACATGACATACTGTCGGCGTCCACCTCATCGATGAGCTCCTCCAGAATCTTCTTGTCGAAGGGCTGCCCCATGAGCCGCAAGATATCTGCCACCATGTCCGTGGGAATCGAGCCGGACTTTTGGCTGTCGAATGCCTCAAAGGCCTTCTTCAGTACTATCAACAATATCAGCAATTCTAAACAAACTGGACGTAATGGTCATATAGTCGTTTATCTAGTAGAACAATTTTGGTACGGCCCTGAAGAGTTTGCCACATTCCGCAAGTCGCATTTCGTACACCCACAACTTTTACGTGCATCGACTGTAAAAGTGTGGCAACGCACAAAGTATGTCTGATATCAAACCAAAAATACAATCCTTTACTTATAAGTTACATCTAGCTTTGCTACTTCGTATCTGCTGTTCAAATGTTGAGTAGAAGCGTCTTTAACTTCTTATTACCCCTAAGTTTTCTGCAAACTGCCATATTTTCATAAGTTATACAGAAATGGCGAATTTAACACTAAACTTTCGTATCTATCTTGATGCAAGGTTTTTCCTTCTCAAACTAATTTTACCAGTCAGAAATAAATAGAGTAGATGTTCCAATGGATAATTTTTCATGCATTTCCCATTTTAATAAAGGATATTTTGAAATATTGAATAGCCTATTCGTGTTTTTGCGGCATTAAGAGGCTGCAGACCATGACGGATTTTAAACTACAACGACCTGCTAGGGATTGAATCCAACACTTTCGGTATCGCAACGGTTACAAGTAAATTTATGAATCCTTATTGTAGCTTGACTAGCCTCCTGAACAATGGGGACTTTTTCAACGCTTTATTTCTTCATTCCGGTACTCACCTGCAAGTTGTTCTGGCGGAAGTTCATCCTGCAATGCAATTCAGACACAAATTGTTAATATTTCTAGTAATAATATGAAATGTTGTATAAACATGTATCATTTTGGAATGAAATTAAAGGATTTTACATTTCTATTGATCCATACTACATAGGAACTCCTATTAAATGCAAAATAAACAATAGCATTCAACATAAAATAATGAAATAAGATGTTTAGGTACAATAAGTTCTCCGTAAATATTTGAATGCGAAATTGCATAATAAACATTGGCACAGATATAAATTACAAACTAGAATTTTGATTTGGGCTGCTGTACAAGTATAACTTTTCATGAAAGGTTTGGGTAAAGTTAAACTTTGCGCCTATTGAATAATTACCAAATAAAGGAAAACGTACCATTGCAAATGATTGATGTCAATTATCGGAAACAATGCGAACCGAAATGCGGAAGGAGCTGAGAGCTTCCGAACAACGTTGGTGGAAGACTGCGTTTGCCTCTGCGGCCAGTGACGAGTTGTATATCATCGCAGCAGTGGTTTATAGTGGTTTTCCACGCGCGATTTTCCACCGTTCGTCTTTGCATGGTGCACGGTTACAATTTCATTTCGCCGCTTCGTCCTCACCGGGAAAGGCTTTTCAGCCAATCGCAATGCGCTGCAGCGCAATGAAAGCCGCGAGCATTTCCAGATTTTCACGCCGTTTTGTATTTTTAACTTTTTTTTCTCTCCTGACACGCCGTTGCTCCTACTATTGCTGTCCTCCTCTTCTATCGTACTTTCCATTGCAATTTTGCGCATTTTACGTAACTGCGTGCTTGTTCTGTAAACAATTTCAACTCAGAACTGCTAAAATATTGCAAAGTAGTTCTAGAAAACGTTAAAACGTATATTCTTGTTCACAACGGGCTAAGGAATGTGTTTTCCAGCAGTTTTAGATCATTAGAACATATTGGACCAGCAAATTAAGACATTTATTTATTGATAATTCAATAGCCAAGCAAATAATTAAATTGTACCAAAAAACGGAACTGGGATACTTTTAAGGCACAAAGTAACGCACACAAATTGCTTTTATTCAATTATCGACAAATTGGTAACAATAAATTAGTCAAAATTGAGTTCAATAAGTTATACAACTAGTGGGGTAATTGGAACACGCTGAAATGCAATTACTGAACACCAAACTTGAAGCTGAACATCTCTGAGCAAGCTCATGTCAATAGGTCCATCCACAATCGAACGAAAGAGAGTTCTATTCTCCTGTCATCATCTCCATAAATTCTGTAACAGTTCGACATGTTATGAGCCTATGCGAGGAAGGTCTTGGTGTTATTACCATCAAAATCAACCGTCCCCGATCCATCCGAATCGATTTCCTCAATCATCATGTCCAACTCTCGATTGGTTAATTGGTCATCTAATTCACGCAGAATTTCCCGAAGGCAACTAGTCGGAATATAGCCATTGCCTGAAAACGACCACAATCGCATAGATTTCTCCCAACAACTGAAGAAGTGGGCAGTAAACAATGCGATGGCTCACTTAATCTAGGGGCGATTAAATCGCGAATGAAAAGTGCGCCAGATGTGCGCATTCGAAATAGCGACCAGCCATCCGATTGTTCCATGCATGCGTGCGGAAAAATCCACTTGGAAAATCGCCAAACGCAATGCATTTGCATGCACACGACGACGAGCCTCGTAATTTAATGAATCTTATTGCGCCACATGAATTATTTAATCGGTCATATCAACCGCAAACAAGTGGGCGATGCGAAAACCACGAAAAGCTTCGAGAAACAACTGCAAAAACATTGAACGTAAACAATACCCATTGCCAAAAAGAGAGAAAAGAACTTCATGCGCTCATGTTCATCACAACTTCATTTTGCATGGGTTCCTAGCCTGTAGGGTTGTGTGGGGGTTGCACTGGGTGCGGACCCTACTGGGCGCCAGATGTTGATAATTAGTAGGATACAATTCAACTGCTCGGTAGCCTAGTGGCCATAGTACAGAGTTGCTACACCGAAAGTGTTGGGTTCAATCCCGGGCAGGACGTTGTAGTTTAAAATCCATTATTAGCTTTGCAACCTCACATAATGCTACCAAGCGGTCAGTGGAATACTGCAAGGAGCGGTAGAACATAGGTGGAAAGTGCCAGATCCCGTACCCGTAGATAGAGTTCTGGCGGACAAGCACAAAGAATACCCGGAGTCCTGGCACTCGAAGATAGGTATTCCCCGTGTTTGTCCTGTCAATTATGATCACACATGAAGTAATAGAGGTGACTTTTTAGAATTGGTGCAAATTAAAATGGTAATAAGTTATTTAGGGTGCGGCAAAGTAGCAGGTAACCACGCTACGCCACTGTTCCTGGTACCTTCCTTGTCGTAGAGACGGAATGCCTCCTTCAGCTCCTTCTGCATGGCTTCGGCGTCCTCTTCGACGATGAACTTTGCCGCCAGGGTAACGAACTCGTCAAATTCCAAGCGTCCTGACTCTGAATGGTGGGGGATCATGAGCAGTTGCTTGTTCAGCATGAAGATGGACTTACGGTCTGCGTCCACCTCGTCGATGAGTTCCTCCAGGATGCGTTTGTTAAAGGGTTGTCCCATCAGGCGCAGAATATCCGCCACCATATCCGTGGGAATTGAGCCGGATTTCTGACTATCGAATGCTTCGAAGGCCTTCTTCAGAACTGCGTCAAACAAACATACTGGAAGTTAGAGCTTAAAGATGGAAAGAGTGAATTTATCATTCAGCCTGCGATTAGAGTTCACTAGCTACTCCCACGTGCTGAGATATGAAGCAGAAGGACTAAAAATACTCACCGGCTAATTGCTCTGATGGCAGGTCATCGGCCTGTCCCTAAAACACACCGTTTTTAGATCGTTACTCCATTTCAATTCTACATTAAATTGTAAGGGTCCTCAGATACTAAATAATGCCGATTTGCCACCTACCAGCATTTTCTTCAACTAATCAGTCGATTCGAAGAAACTACTTAAGATCAGCTTATCGGTTGAGGCAATGCTAACAGAGGCGGTAGAGTGATGCAACTGCATCCAGTTTCTTCACTGGCCGTCCACATAGTCCTTCTTCGCGTTTATAGTCGATTGCTAATTCGGGAAGCGACGCATCCGACTGCGACTTGTTTTTAGCATAGGCAATTAGAAAACTGACGCATTATAACAAACTTGTTCTACTTCATCCAAACTAATTATAAGTTGCGCTCAGATGCAACTGAAACTTGCAATGTCCCTGAATACGTTACAAAAGTTTTTATCCCAATGCATTTGGATAAGATTGATTTACTTAATTAATTAACTACACTGAATTATTTCATTACCATGCTGACAATTGTTTAGGCTGATATCAGCACGCACAGAGGAACAAAAAGTAGAAGGTGCTGTTATATACAGCCTCAGTCCAGTTCGGGGCATACTTGTGTGCCGTCTATGAACTGCACTTATTTGGAATCGTAATTGAACCTACCTTTACGATTTCACGTAAAGCAATCAGTAAGTTTTCATGATTTCCTATACTTTCCTATAACTTTTCCATAATTCAGGAAGTATTCTTTATTAATAGGATGTGAAATTGCATTTCGAGATTTCAGAATAAATGTTTTATCAAACAGGTGGTTAAAAACTATAAATAATGGATTCAAAAGTAGTCTTCTACGTTGCAAATACTTTGCAAAAGTTAATTGATTAAAACTGATGGTTTTAAAATGGAATTATCATAATTTATCACAACGGAGTTATTGGCAGTTATTGGAAATCCGAAAAGTGCATTATTTTGAATCAATTGAGCAGTGAAGCAGAGAAATTAATTAGCATCAGTTGCATTATTTGATTGGATGCATGACTTGCGGAAATTAAACAAAATTCGAATTCAATCAACGAATTGTACGCATACATACGTCTGTTTGCATTTGTGTTTTAATTACTTTAATTCGAATTTAATATCCGTAAACACTGATCTCGACCCCATCTCGAACTCAACTAGCAATCAATATAATTTTGATTAATTAATTCACTTTGGAACAGTGACTTTCAGGCAATTAATTTTGATTAACCAATTCAATTGGCATAGGCTGCAATTCATTTTAATTGATTTTCAATTATTCATTTGCATAATTATGTTCCCGAAAATGAGAAACTTTTAATCAATCCAATCCAATCATATTTCTGCTTCCTCACTTCCCTTTTAACTTTAGCGTATTTCGGATTCTGAAATATCAATAGATAAGAATGGCCACTCCAGGCGAATATTATAATTATTTTATGGAAACTAAAGGAGGTATGAGAATTCGGTTTTGTATTCTAAAATAATATCGATTTCTCTTCCCGGTAGACCCAAGAACGAATGAATGGTTTCTAATGTCATCGCCGGGCGCAGTTCTGACTATCATAACTATATATATCTACTTCTGCGTATGGGCAGGGCCAATGTTCATGAAGGGTCGCAGGCCTTACGAGATGAAAGGACTCATCAGGTTGTATAATTTGCTCCAAGTAATCATGAGCGTATTCCTCGTATATGAGGTATCGTCCAATCAAACCCAACTCAGTTTTCCACTCATATACTTTATATTGGTAGGGCTTACAGGGCGGTTGGGGTCACAAGTATAGCTTTGCTTGTCAGCCAATTGATTATTCGAATGATCCAACAGCACGCCGGGTACTGAAAGAATGACAAGATATAAGGATCGCAGGCGTGCTAATTGAATTGAATCCATATTTCAGATGGCTGCAGCCGTGTACATGTATTTCATCTGCAAATTAACTGAGCTATTAGATACCGTAAGTGCAACTGAATTTCAAAAGGCCCTTCTTGGTCTAAGGTTACTAAAACGTGTCTAGGTGTTCTTCGTGCTGCGAAAGAAGATGAGCCAGGTTTCATTCCTACATCTCTATCATCATTCGCTAATGCCCGTATGTGCTTGGATTGGCGCAAAGTTTCTGGCAGGCGGGCACGGCACACTTCTGGGCCTCATCAACTCCTTCATCCACATCATCATGTACTCATACTATTTGCTGACGTCACTAGGACCACAATACCAAAAGTATTTGTGGTGGAAGAGGCACTTAACAGCTATGCAAATGGTATTCATTGAAATATCTGAATTTCATTGCGATTTCCAATTTATTCTCGGCTCTGATGAAACAATATCGTAGCAGATGAATAAATCGGATACTGAATAATTTGCTGCGCCCTCAATATTTACGAATAATGGAATTATCATTTTGCCAGGTGCAATTTTGCATCATTGCATTCCATAACTTCCAAATGCTCTTTCGGCAATGTGATTATCCCAAGTTTATTGCATTCCTACTTGGAGTGCAGGCAGTCTTCTTCCTCTACCTATTCGGGAGGTTCTACTATCGCTCTTACGTGAAGCCGACGAAAATTGCATCAGTGAATTAGCAACAAGATGATGTCATTAGCAATAGGAACAAATGGAAATTGCAATAAAGTCGAGTTTCTTCGACAACGAAAGGTTCTTCAATCAACTGGAATTGGAGATCTCGTTTACCTGTTACGTCTAATCTCTTTATCAGAGAGTTGCATGTATATATTTATGATGATTATAAATAACTACTGGAGTGTCCAGAGCTGCCTGAGTTTTATTACTATTCGATCATCTTCCGCCTCTTTACAATTTCATTTCGTTGGAATTATTTGTATTTTAGGAAGAGATCCCATACATACACTTATCCCGTCTAGTTACCGAATACAAAGATTTAGCAGATTTTCAAACAATGCAATTGCGGCATGCATAATCTACTGAATCAATTACCGGTATTGGTAAGCTAGTCGTAATGTAAATGATGAATCGATTTACTCACACGCAGAAAGCCAACGCTGAAAGTTTACTTCATGTGCTACAAATTGGCGTTCACATTTGGCACGCGGAAGTTGTAGGAAAATTCGTTGCTGATATGGCACTGATACTGAAACGAACATTCGAGTTTTACTACTACCTGATTGAGGACTTGCAAGGTAATCGCAGAACAACAAGGTTGGCAATATCTGAGTCTGCATTTTGTAGATCCAAGAACCCAAGACTGGTTTCTAGTCAAATCGCCCATTCCCACCGCATTCATTCTGGTCCTTTACCTAATGGCCATTTGGGAATGGCTGCCGAAATACATGGAAAACCGCGAACCCTTTGAGCTACGTCGCATTCTAATGTGCTACAATCTGATTCAAATCGTTGTAGCTGGATACCTTATCATCACTGTAATCCATTTGCTGAACCATTCGATTGCAGAATTACAGAATTATCATTTCAGGGTACGCCAAGTGCGCTCAAACTGGATGTCAGATGCGCCCCGGTCGATTACTCCAGCGAGGATCCAGACGCAATGAACCTCGCCTCTTTGACGTGGATCTACTTCATGGTGAAGATCATCGATCTCTTGGATACTGTCTTCTTCATTCTGCGCAAGAAGCAGAATCAGGTGTCCTTTCTGCATGTCTACCATCACTTCGGTATGGTGGTGGTCGGATGGATGGGCACCAAGTACATTGCTGGGGGTGAATCCACCTTCCTCGGCTTTCTAAACTCCATCGTGCATTTCTTCATGTATTCCTATTACTTCTACTCTGCCTGGGTGCCCAATCATCGAGACACCATTTTGGGATGGAAGAAGTTTGTTACGCAATTGCAATTGGTGCGTGGTCCGATGACATTATTTCTGATTGCTCTTAATGCTCCTCAATATGGTTCTACATTACAGCTGCAGTTCATCATTCTGGTCTGCCTGTACGTGCCGAAAATCTTTTACGAATGTGCATTTCCGAAGCCTATGCTCATCCTCTTCGTGCCGCAGAACTTGGTGATGATTTTCATGTTTGGAGACTTCTACTATCGCACCTATATCAAGCGCCAGGCGACCCCAAAGTTCAAGCAGCAAGGTTCAAGTTGACACGGGAGCTCGGGGGTACAATGTCCGAACATTGTTGGCAGTGCAAATACATGCACGTGGATATTTATTCGAATTGTATGCTTATTTCTCGCGCACACATCCGTTACTGATACTTTTCAATCACCAATATATCCGGCAAACAATAGAACCGAAATGTCCGCTAGAACTCTTCCCAATTAACACCTCTAATTTCTTTTATGGCATAGCTTTAACAACGTAGAGTTCCTCAAGGAAATCTAATCGGGGAAAACCATCAAACCCATATTTTTATGTCTTTCAATTCAAGTTGTTTCGTACATAATAAAACATGCGTGACTTGACCAAGATTACTAATAACGTTCTTCTATAGATTGCGAATCTACATCTATATCCCATTATGTAGCACATATTGATTATTGATGTACACTTTTAAACTTTCTTTAATTAATTCGAATTGGAAACTACAGTGAAAGACTTTCTTTCGATAAAGATTTCCAATTACTTTTCACAATCCATTATAAGCAGTGGAACATGATAGTTCCATTGTGTCTTTAAATATTTATGTATTCCTCCTTATGTATTCTATTCCACGAAACAATCGAGCAATTCAATTAAGGTCAAATTTGAAATTCCTGCTGCATATCGCTTAGGTATAAGTTCATCGATCTGTTTAATCGATAGTCATTTGTTCAATTGATTAGAGTAGCAAGTAATTAGGGTAGCCCAGCACCATTGAGAGAAAATGGCGTATGTTTTGAAGACGTTCGTTGCCACGTACCAATGGACCCAAACAGAATTGGCAGGTGCGTGTTCCAATCATTGCAGTATACATCCTATTTCATCTATACTGTCAATGCCTAGACACCAGGACCAAGGATTGGCCACTTATGCAATCCCCAGTGCCATTGGTGTGCATATGCGTGCTATATTTGCTGATCGTCTGTAAATGGCTACCGAAGGTGATGGAGAAGAGAAAAGCGTTCAATTTGCGACAGGTCCTGATAGTCTACAATCTGGCGCAAGTGATCCTGTCGGCGTACATCCTTGTTCGAGCGACCGGAAGCGTGTTGCGGCTGGATGTGAGGTGCGCACTTGTCAATTATTCGCCCGATGATGAAGACGCTAAGCTCTTCGCCAAAATGGCGTGGCTGTATTTCGTCATTAAAATCATCGATATGGCCGATACGATTTTCTTCCTTCTGCGCAAGAAATTCAATCAGGTCTCATTTCTACACGTCTACCATCATTTCGGGATGGTGGTGCTTTCTTGGATAGGCACCAAGTATGTCGCAGGCGGGGAGGCCATTTATCTTGGCTTCATTAATTGCTTTGTACACGTAATTATGTACTCCTACTACTTCTATGCAATTTGGCGACCGGAAAATCGCGCATTTATCTTGCGAATGAAGAAATGCGTCACACAGCTGCAGCTTGTAAGTGCCCTCGATGTGGAGTCATTATGCGTGACGATGTTATCCGTTCGTTTGTTGCTGGTTGCAGATGCAATTTGTGGTTTTGGAATGCAATTATTTGGCCAAGTTTATCAGCGGATGCGCATTCCCCAAGACGCTCTTAGTTTTCCTCATTATACAACATTTCATCATGATTTGCATGTTTGGCGAATTTTATTATCGTGTATACGTTAAAGCGAAGCCAAGGGAAATTGCGAAAACTGACTAGCTTTCGAATGAATTGTAATTCGAGTAAAATTCTAAGTGAATTCCATTAAATTATTCCGTATTTAATATACACATACATTTCAACAATTTCATTTCTGAACATCATGTAATTAGTTACAATAAAATGTGTAACTTAGTGTAACTAACTTGCATTTAATTTTTGCGGAAAGAACCTTGTCCGCAAGAGTAGACAATCTTACAAAGCGGTGGTCGAATGCCATATCTCAGTTTCTTAACTACTTGGGTAGGGGTGTCTCCCCCTACTTGTCACCCCCAGTATGACCGAACAAAATGAATGTTGTATGAATGTTGTGATAGTATGTTATTATCATATTATCATATCTACTCTTCTTTTCTTATGGTGTGAAAGTGCCGAACGAATTAGTTGAAATTTTGCATACATCTTGGGAATTATGGTGAGATAATTATTTGAGTATTAGATTACAAAAAAGTCATTTCTTTAAAAGTTATTGCAAAAAACCTACGTCATTGCAAACTAGCATTTAGAGCATAGGGCAATAATGTTGAAATTTGCTTGACAGCGAGCCCAGTTATAAATGGGAGGAGCGGTACCAACGTTGTTGAATAGCAACCCCACACAACTGCGTACACACCGGGAAACACTGGGTATATTTCAGCTAGTATCCTATAGATCGTCAAAATTGAAATAAGGTCTCTGGCATTGCCCTTAAGATTGACCTTGACTATATCCTATATTATCCTATCTTAGCTTAGCCTATATTAGCTTTCCTAGGCCTATCCCATATGCGCCCTGACTGCGAAGAACCTGGCCTCTATACTACAACCCATTCTTCTAGCTCTACAAATTTTTCGTTACTCTACTGTAGTATAAAATTTGGAATTTTTGTGGCCTACATAAAGGTCAAGACGCCTGAAAACAGGATATATGCCCCGACGAAATAGTGACCTAATATGCATTTCAGACTCATAGCATATGACGATACCGAATTGGAAATGATCAACAATTTAGTGATTGTAATAAATGTTGGTATAGCAATTATAAGTGCAATAGTTACGACATTTTCGATTATTGAAAAATAAATGCACGCGAGCACCAATTATATTTGCAAATTGCTTACATCAGCAGTGTAAACGAAATTTGCATGCAATATTGAATAGCATTATGCGAAAACGTAACTGAATCAACCGAAACCATCGGCTGACCTTTATTACGCGAATACTTAAACCATTTATTTGCCAGTGCCTCTTCAATAACTTGCAACCAATCACTCGATAAGCAAAAGAAGTCACCAAAGGAATTAATATCAAACAATTCGCCACTTGCCCAATTAATTCAATTTTTCTCAATTGAAGTTTTACAGAGAAAAGGATAATGGCATTGTTAATTAGCAGGGCGGCTACAAATTTCGCTGCAGCAATGACGGATCTTGCAGGTAATTAATTACTATATTAATATTAATCTTAAACGGATACTAACATATATTGTTTTAGATAAACGAACAAACGATATGTTTCTAATACGAAATCCCGTCAAAGTCACATTCCTCGTCGTTATCTATTTGCTCTTCGTTCTGGAACTGGGACCTAAGTTCATGAAGCATCGCAAGCCGTTCGAAATTCGCAGATTGATGATCGTTTATAATTCTTTACAAGTACTTATATGCACCTACACATTCATTCGAGTAATTGCAACGACGAGAACAGAAGGAAACCAATGATTGCCTTTTATTTCTTCGCAGCTCATTCCGTATGTCATGAAGATGAATATCTTCTGCGAACCAGTGGATTATACCTCGAAACCGATTGCCGACTTGACCTATTTGTATTTTTCCACTAAGATTTTCGACCTTCTTGATACCGTAAGCTCTAAAACTAATTCAAACTATGGTATATAGGCTGTTATTGCAGATTTTCTTTGTACTACGCAAGAATAATCGGCAAGTGACATTTTTGCATGTGTACCATCACTGTCTGATGGTGTCCATGACGTGGTATGTGGTCAAGTACTACGCCGGTGGGCAGTTGAAGATTCTGGGTTTTCTCAATTCGTTCGTCCACATTGTTATGTACAGCTACTACTTGCTAACCGCCTATGATAAGTCTTATCGACAAAGCGTCGTCTGGAAGAAGCATCTGACGCAATTGCAGCTGTTCCAATTCTTCGGGATTGGTTTGTCATTGATCAGCCCGTTGATCTACAGCGGTTGCGGCTTCCCTAGAATGCTTTCCATGTTCCTACTTCCTCAGTGCTTCGCTATAATTGCGCTTTTTGCAGACTTTTATCACAAGCAGTACATGAGCAAAGCGATTGTGAAGAAGAAAACCGTGGCGCATCTTGATATGATTAATAATAATACTGGAATCTCTACGCCAGTGATTGGATGCGTCACGGCTAATTAATATATGATTACCATATTTATATGAACAATGGAGCCCTAAATATATTCGATATATAACCAGCATATGTACAGACGCCTAATTTTACTGTATCCTTGATCCTTTAAATGTTATGAGTTTCTGATATTGCTTAATAGAGCATAGTTCTCAGAAAGTTAATGAAATTTTGATAACTGCATGCAAAGTTGCCTATAGTCACTACAGCTACAATTATGAAATTCGCATTTATTTGAAATATTATCACAATATCTCAATAATAGTCGTTCAAACAATATGCAAGGAAATATAGAAGCTTAGTTGTATAACGCACAATAAAGTGGAAAGCAATTTAATTTAAAATTTAAATTTCTCTATGGGTTGTCAGCTCGAAAATAAGGGTAGAGCTTCGAAGTCGCCTGCAAGCGCCTAGAAATGATGACAATTTCATAAATTGTCCTTTTAGTGACTGGCAAACAACCGAGTAAACATTGTTGCATTCACAGTCCCTTAACAAATGTTCCCAGATCGTTAATATTTGCGAGCATGTCAAAGACGTTTTAATGAGGGTGTTTTCATTATAATGATATTCAAATTCTAACGCACTTCCTTAATTTAATCATTAGTAAAGAACGAACTATAACAGTAATTAAGCCAGGCATAGTCTTAGGGTGTATTACGCTTAGGGTATTTTGGTCAGCAATGAAACGAATATCTTGAAGCCATTAAGATTGTTTGAACAAGGAAAGAAATCTTTATATATATTGATTTCCTTCTGCTGACGAAAGGAAAGAATGGCTGTAGTTATTTGAGTTGTTCTGAGGGAGTTGTGACGAGGGAAGATTGCAATGTGGATTCTTTGTATACAAATCACTCTTTATTGCATCTATGTATCTTCTTTGTTATTTGAACAATACGCTTCGCCGATAAGATCGTCCTCGACAACTAATGGTTCAAAGGCATTTACGTCTATAATTGGCGTGACACTGTGAGAGGGAAATGAAATTTAGCGAAGACGTTAGTTCTAATTATATTACCACTGTTCAGCAGTACGTACGTAGACGTAGACGATTATCAAACTCTTTAGAAAAATAAGAATGAAATTGGACGCGAACAATCAGGTCGTAGAAGAGAAAACTAAACGTTCATTAATATAAACGCGGCAAAATTCCTTCAGATCTCCAATCATTGTTGACTTGATAGAATGTGAATGAAACTGCTATACAAGAGACCCAGATCAACGTTCAGATATTGTGCTCCTGGACAATGGAGATTAAAATTAATTGAAAAGATTTGCAGTAATGACAGGAAGCAAAACGAAGTCTCAGAAAGAAAACTAATTTTAGGTGCATATAAACATAAATATAGTTTAAATATCATTTCATTTATGTATCTTATATGTTCTATTAAATTTTCCTTACAGTTTCAATTAATAAACTATCATAAAATTGTCTTATTTACTCTTAGTTTAAATTCGCTTTATTATTTAGAGTTTTTGTGCTATACAGCTGTAGATTGTTTGGAAAAATGATAAGCATATCAGCTTCAGTATTGTAGAATTATTTTTGATGAAAATGGTATAGATAAGAGCTAGGGTTAACAAAGTGTGGTCTGTAGCCTTAACTCAGTTCTTTGTGATCATCCATATGCCTCTTAACTTTGAAACTGTCAGGTAACTGGATCTTGGTGTGTAATTGCAGTCGCTTGGAAAAACTACCCCAAAGAGAGTAAAAACGTTGTAAATGCTAATGCAATTTGACCAAAGGTACTTGATTGCAATAACTCCATTAAATTGTGACGAGATAACGCAAGGCTTCATTTGGCAATGCGAGACAAATTCAGCCTTTGAGTGTAGCACAAAGCCGAGTAGAATCAGTGCAAACGACAAAAAGATATGAAATGTAATTAGTCTCTTAAATTAATTAGAAAATAGAATGTACTCATTCTGCCCATTGTGCATTTGCCTTTGGTGGCGCATTTCAATTGGCGCAAGCAGCAAAAGAGGATGTCGTCGCGATGAATGGCGGCGGAAAGGCGGAAGACTGATGCAAGGCCCTGTGATGACAACCTCAGCCGGCCACCGCTGGGAAGCATCCTCGATAAAAGGCAAATATTTGAAAGACGCCCGCGAGTCTCGTTTCCATTATGTTCATCTCTTGATAGCACGCTGACGAGAATGCCGGTATCGAGCTGGCAAGTGGCCCACCGCCTTCGCCATTGCCACCCCCAGGATCATGTACATTCTGCTTCCACGAGCAAGTGCTTCATTACATTTGCCCCCTTTTCATGGAAACTACTTTCATGCGAATATGAATTTAAATTGAGATAAATATCAATTTGCATTCATTTGCTATAGTGGCCCTTTTCTATATTAACCTTTTTCTGTTTTTATTTCAACGACCAGGCTTTGAGATATTACCAAAGGCATATGAATTATATCAATGTATGATAGACATAAGCGTGAAATGATGGGGAATGATGCATTTGCTGCTATCTACCGTTGATGCTCCAGGAGACAGATGAGCAAGGAATAAGAGCAGTGAGAAGCTGCAAATCTACAAATAAAAATGATGGGCTATGAATAAATCACACACTCGTATGTGTATTCACATTCCCTCTTTGAAGAGTAGGCAAGTTATGGCTTTACTATTCCAGTTTGCTTCATGGCATTTGTAAATTAGCGTCCGACAATCAACCGTATAATATTTCTTTAGATTTGAGTGAATTACGGCCCATTATGATGTGAATGGACACGCATTTAATTTCCATTGTGTTTTTGGATGCCAGCAAGCATAACATTAAACGTGACATTCAATATTTCATTCGTTTATTTCTGAATATCGTGCAGTAATTGGATGGTTTAATTGGGGATGCGACAGTCATTTGTTTGATTGCGAGTGCCGCGCCTGAAATGTTGTGAAATTCGTCACGCGTGCAACACGTGCCAATAAACATTTTTAGCGCTAAAAATGTGAATAGTATTGACAGATGCAGGTGGCGTTTGCATTTATTTTATAGAATTTAATTACACCGCCTGTTTAAATTCGATATGCTCTACTATTATTCTTTACATTTTATTCCGGTCTACAGTTCCGGGTATTTCATTATTTACATGATATTTAAACCTGAATAAAACGATAACATCATATAACGTAATTACTTCAATTGCATTGCAATCAATTCATGTTGAACATTTCAAATTCCCACTGCTGACTATATAATAAGGCTTGGAAAAGAGAAGTGGGAGGCTAAGTTATGGTGGGAGGCAGTATATTTACTTGCGAAAGTATGGATGTGTTCAGTGGCTGCATCTACCCTCAATGCGTCCATGAAATATTACAATGGTTTGCATTTTGGGATGTTTATTTGCCATGCTCTTTTATATTTTATTCTAATGCAGCAATTTAGTTATTAGTGGCAATTAAATTACTCTCATTACCCTCCGTTTGCTGTAAAATTTGCATTGGGAATGGTAACGTTCGCCAACAAACAAATGCTACAAATGTGAATACACCGCAATGTCCTGGACTACGAAAACTACACGTGGATTCATAGAATCTCCAGGAGAGGAATTAATGACAAAGATAAAACGGCGATTTATATTTGTTACATTTAATATCAGTTCTTTCTGTAATCACAATTTGCAAACACAAAAGCTCTAGGACGCCATCTTGAATTAAGGCAACGTCGCATCCTGGAGCAGTAAATTGAGATAATGTAAAGCTGATTATTTGAATATTTGATAAATGAAAACATATGTTGAAAAGAGGATGAGAATTATTACGCCCGATTTACTCACCTCATCTCTATTATCCTTGCAGGATGAAGTTCTGAATGGCGAGTGAACGGTAGTTGGAAAGTTAGGTGGACAAAGTTTACTCGCCCTTTGAATGTTAAAGTGTGTAAACTTTTTCCGAAACTCTGCCTGCTCGTGGCGCTCTTAGGTACTTTGCTATTCTAGTTTATGCTTTTAAAAAGGTGGACGAAAGACTGATGTGATGGAAGGTGCAGATTCAGCTCGTCATTAATTGCTTCTCACTCTGACTAAAGATATAATGCGATCGTGTGCGTGCAGATTCGCGCCCCTGTAATTTATCAAAGAGATCTGCAAAGTAGGTGCATTTTTTGCAAATATGCAAACGTTCGTATCACTGCGATTTCCGCTCTGATTGTCATTTCGACCACTCGTAAAGTTGCATATTTCCCCTAACTACGTTATCTTGCTTTTATGATGAACATCGTCAAGTTTTTACGCGCGCTCGCACTTAGTGCCATTTGAAGACAACGTCAGCGGGAAGCGAGTTGGCGCAATGGCGGCGTTAACGAGTAAAAGTATCTTCGTTTCGCTCATCGTCTTCGTCACACATCGCAATTTGCGTTCGTCGCAGGCTGCCGCGAATTCATTTCGAAATATGACAACTCTCACATTTCTCCCCTTCGTGCGCTAAGCGTTCATTACACAATATTTCATCCTAAATACGGGCAAGTTTTGCAAATTCGCCAACTTCGTCTCGCCCTGATTTGATCTGAAGAGCGCTCAGGACGAGCGCAGGAACGGCGTGTGCATGTGCGCCAGCCCAGACGTCCTTTAATTGTACCATTTATCCGAAAATTGTATCACATTTTTTATCCCCCAATCCTCCCTGCACCACCACGCAGATGCTAAACCCGGATGCTGCAAAATGATGAGTTATGAGCCACATCAATGATGCAACATTGCCGCGTTCAAGCTCGCAAAATTGATCACAATTGTGATTTATTACCTTGTGCGCTTGTTGCCTAATTAACAATTTAATTTCTGCGTATTTTGTAATGCGATTTGCCGACCGCTGCTATTTTGTCTCCTAATTGCAGCGCAATAAATACAAAACATCCCTGAATGCTGGACGTCGACAAAAAACAGCGTCCAGCAAATCCCTTCGGACGAATGGAGGCACAGTGCATTATCCTGCTGACTCCAAGCGCACGAGTTAGCCGCAAAAAAGGAACCACTAATTAGTGTCTGGGCTCCTTTTGTGTAAAGTGTTCATTCATCACTTCCTTCTTTCGTCTCCTCCTAATTGCTTTTCTGAAGAATTCATTATGTATTTTCAAAATTTGAAGCACAAAACTTCATTCCTTGCATAGATTTTAACAGGTAGTTGCCTACACATACATAGCCAAGGGACAATTGCATCCAGTGGTGTTGCAAGTGTCGGGACAACTGTGATCGCAGCCAATGAAGCAGGGCATTGATACTAGTCAATAACGAAATAATACTAGACTGTGAACACACAAACGGTCACAGATTCGAATCCACAAATTTCCATCGCAAATTGGAGTTGGTGGTCGAACCAGTGTGCATTATCCCTTGAATTACATACGCATTGGATACAATTCGATTTTTAACATGAGGAATTTGATTCGCAGATGGAGCAAGCGGTTTGGCAAAAAAACGTGACACGTTTAAATCTATGGGCGAAGATAAAGTTGAGGATTAGTTAATAGGTTAATGAAAATTTTAAACGCGTTCATATAGGAGGATAATCCTTGCATTATGCACTGCCCTGCAGTCCACTCACGTTCGCAAAGTCAATTTTAATCCATAACCTGCTTGTCGGTGTGCACTCTTACGTGAATCGTCCACGAAGCTCGCAAACCTGTCGTTAAATTAAGTTTTATAATCCGAATGAAACAATTTTATGGCACATCTGGCATGCAGCAACACTTAGCTGCGACCTGAATGCGATAAAACTCGATAAAGATTTAAAATTCGAGCGCCTTCACTCTCAGCGACCTCTGCGCATATTTATGCGCAAGTAGGAGGGGGATGGTCGAGTACGTAAAAGCGAGTGGCTCACGCACGAGAACTCAGTGCACTCATCGGTGCACTCATGGGTTGAGTGTAAAGTTTGTGGTTTCTAAACCCAAAATGGCAGAATTACATAGTTGATTCTGACATGTTTCCAGTTAAAGTTGGATTTGCAGCTAATTCGTGGTGAAACTTTTGAAAAATCTGTCGGCAAAGATGTCGAAGGCGCGTCACGTGCCCTTCGGCATGGCGAAAAGGATTGTTTCCTTAAATGCTTCATAAATTCACTTAAAACTTTATTGGTTTTAGACGTGCAAGTTGAACTTTCAATTGGCAGCCGCAAGCCAGCCACGTTTTAGCACCAACCGACGACGATGAAGATGACGAGAGCTGAAGGTGGCGAACTTTTCCGCTTTCCATTCGCCGACCGTAGAGATGATTTGCCCAAGTATTGCACGTGAGGCGAAACAGTTTCGCACCAACCATTGGCGGGTGGGTTTAGGGCCGGAACGCAATCTGGATTACGCGAACAATGAATCAATATGTCAATATGGAAGTTTAGCGGCTTGTCGCGTTTGACACTTTCGCACAGGGCGCGTTGTAAATTAGCGCCCAGCTAGCGGCCACTTTACGCCACCAGCATTTGCATTTTACTGCTCTCTTAGTGCCACTATTGGCGACGGAGTTCTTAATGCATTTTACATGTTTTCCACATGCGAGTCCTCTTTGGCGTGTGATAATTAATTATGCAAATGGCGTCAGCGGGCGCGCAATGTCGAACGCCACCATTCACCCTTCATTTGCGAGGGAGCACCACCATCTATGTGGCGTCGTGGAGTGGCATGCAAATTATTCCTGCTCGTCTATTTGACGGGAAAGTGAAGGCGAAGTTGCACTTCGATTGTGCGAATCGAACAAAGGATTGCAGCGCCAGTCTCGAGGGTTGGCGTGACAGGAAACTGTTAGGGGTGTCGGTTGCGAATTACGTGCAAATATTTGCAAGCGATTGACTGTCGCATCCGCGGGCTAATGCAAATGGAACCTGTAATTGCAGCGCGCTCTGTAAGGAAATTCACCTTCTTAGGGCACCCGTATTTTCAATCTGTATTGACCACCATTGCGCCCTACGTTGTATTGAGCACGTGTGCTTTTTACTTAAATGGCTAATTAGCGAAAAGACACGTTCCGTTAGAACTGTGATTGAGGGTTTAGGGCGTCGTTACGCGTCCTTCCAATGCCTCTAGCTCCCGCTGTCAGCGATATAATCAGCTGAATCGGGGCGCTCTCCTGCTGTGCTGCGTTATTCATTAGGGATGCATATAAAAGCGTTCGAAATGTTCGCCGCAAAGTCCTACGTGTTTCCAGGATCACTCCGTCCAAAATTTACCTGCGCGTAATGAACGCTTTGAAGAGGGAGCTGACAGCTTCACGACTATGATTCTACAACTAAGCCAACGGATCTGTAAGGGGTCGCTGTCCGCGCGTCCTTTATGCTAAAGGATCCCCGCCGACTGAGTGCATTCACATTGAGTCCTTTCGCCGAGTGCGCGTGGGGATTAATTTATTTACCGTCACGCTCGAAAGCGTCGAAAATGATGTAGGATATCACATCCGCATTAATACATAGTCGGCGATTTGTACTAGCGTGTGTCCTTCCGTCCATTCGAGCAGAATGCCAACGCAAAGGACAACACAATGAAAATAAATTCCCAGGGGGCTATAAACAGCTTCGATGTCGATTTAATTTCACAGTAAATTTACTTTTACGGTTGCATTTCGCTATGCATGTTCTGCCCTTTTTGCACTTTCCAAGCACAGTTGCGCGATCAAACCGATAGCGTTTCAGCGCTAGTGGCGCGACATTCAAAAATTGACTGCACCCCCAATGGTACGTTCGCCCTTAGCGTTCGTATTTTTTGTCGGCTGGAGGCAGCTCGAATGTCATGAACGGCGGGCGCTTCGTATCGATGCGTATCTGATTTGGGGCGCAAAGCGTGTACAAATTGAACACGTTGCAATAGATCGAGTTTGAAACGAATAAAGCCGGATAAAATG
Source organism: Labidoglobus nevermanni (assembly GCA_025447835.1). Lineage (NCBI taxonomy): Eukaryota > Metazoa > Arthropoda > Insecta > Coleoptera > Staphylinidae > Labidoglobus > Labidoglobus nevermanni. The sequence continues at coordinate 9,293 of JAOEHK010040804.1, read as the reverse complement.
GTGAACCGTAGAGAAAGGAAGAAAAAGCATCGTGATGGGATAGTGGAGGTGGCTGTATGGACAGAGTAAGGATAAGAAGGACACTGGAGGTTTTGCAAACGGCCTAAATCCAAACGTCGATAGATAAATAATTGAGTAAATCTCCGACATTTTTCTTGCTTCGTGTCGAGAGTGGAGCTGGCGACCGATGGCCAATACTTCATTCCCGGACAACATCCGGGCTTGTGAGCGACTTGATCATCCAGATGCGTCGCCGGCAAAGTTTCCTGAATCGCCAGCCACACGGATACACACACTCACAGCCTTCCATGGCTTCTCCTTCGATTCCTCGCTTGCCGATGCCAGTCGTCCACCTTGTGCGCTTTGTAATCCTTCGTCGTCGGGCACGGTCATTTGTTTCGAATCAATCTATGCCATCGTCGTCGTTTTATTGTCTACAATTGTCGATTATGATCGTTCAATCGTCTCAATCCTCGTGGCGCACACATTTCACTGTCCCCGGTAAAGGACGTCGCCATCAATCAATGCTTTTATTGATCGTCCTTCGGATATACGCTACCCGAACGAAAAGCATCTTTATAACATCTTAATTGCTGATTATAGCTCTTATTTGCAGGCAAATATCCTTGACTCCTAGATGCCAACTACCCTGGCTGTCCAGATCTTCAGATCTCTATAAAGAGACATTATTGGTTGGCATCTGACCCATTCTAATCCATATCCGAATCGTTCGAAACGAATCAATTTATTCGTGCTTGTCGAGCGAATGAAAAAGCGAAATGTCAGGTGGATGGATGCCTGCGGCAATTGAATCGTGACGCATTTTCGGCACGATCATCAGTGCTTCGCATTCAGGATTAGTCCTGTTTGCTCTGGTCTAGTTTCGCGCACTCCGATGCATGGATGTAATCTGTTTGCTCGTGTATCGGGGATGAAATGTTTTATTAGTGTCATACGCGCACCGCGTGGATTACTCTTGATTCGTATTTTTCGGATTGTGCTTGAACAATTGACGTTATTGCGGTGGCATTTCTGTTGCATTTTTTTGGAACGGGGACAAATCCTCGCACGTTGGACAACCATACAAAGCCTCGAATTTCGATTCATCTACCCTGCATATATACTTTCTTGTTGGGGGTCCAATTTTGATTTTACTGTACAAATATGCAATCTTTTTATATAAAAACTAGTGGAGTACCCAGAGTTGCTTAGGCTTTACTACTATTTGCACTTCTACCCGTCCGTCTGTTCTGCCCGTCCACCTGTTAGTAATTGATTGGCGATTTTTGCGAGTCTGAGCCATCGTTGTCGTCGCCAATGTAGCTAATCCACGTTTTCGCGCCCACCACTATTTTACTGAGGAATGCTTCGCCTTCGCTGTTGAATCGCTCCATGAAGGCACATGCATACCACGTTTCTGGCGATTTCGTGTGGTCTTGCGCTTATTGGTAAAGATCTTAAACAAAGTCGTCCGCGACACCTCCGCAAACTGTGTGGAGAGCTCGTTCATCGTCAGCCCATAGTCCTCATGAAGCTTCGTCTGCACGCGTCCAGTTAGATCGTCAGTGACCACACCCGGACAGCTTAGGAATATAGCAAAGGCTATTAATTAATGGGAATTTTATTAACTTCTTGCTTGACATTAGTCGAAAAGAGGTTATGTTTGTATTCTTACTCATTTCTGTCACCATTCCCGATCCGGAAACCCACGTAGAGGTTTTCAATATTTAGTTCATAGCTACAAATTTGGACATCTACCTGTCCATCTGTTAGCAATCGGTTTGCAGTGTCGTGTACTGATGCCTACTTGATATGGCATGGAAAATTCTATTACATTTCTGTACTTGTTGAATATTAACCTCTAAGATCATATGTTCTTCATTTGGCGGGAAGCGCTCAACCCCCACCCAATTGTAGTTGAATTCTAGTACGAATTCTTAACAATATCGGATCTATAATGTCCTACGCCTTCCAATTCCCAACTACCCAGCTTCTCTTCTGTGTGTCCAGTCTCCTGCTTCTAGGTTCTACTCCGACATTGGTTTCGTTTCTCTGGTTCTTTTTTCGGATTCTGTTCCCTGCCATTCTTTTTTACATGGTCCTACTAGCGCAGTTTCTTGGATTTTTGCCCTTGGACCTCTCCACCAGGAATCCATTTCCGTTGCGTCAGCTTTCTGCATGTGTTATTAATTTTACAGGCAAAACTCCTGAATCCCACCAACTGGTATGCATTAATTAACATATTGCTTATATTACTAAGTTAGTTTGTGAACGCTTAAGTTCGACGCAACATTAACATCCGTCTAGCTAGGAAAATGTACAAAGTTACTACAAATTATGTGCAATATGAGCGCAAGAAATGATAAACGCGAAAATAGACCTTGCAGGTGTTCATCATCTCCATGCAGCTCAATTCGGTTGTAAATTATAGCAGCATGTAAGATAGAAACCAGCAACCTGAAGACGAAGTATCGACGCGAGCAGCTTGAGAATGGGTACTGGTAGCAGGTAAGCTTGCGCCCGGGTTATTTATTCACAAGGGTAGTAGATCGGGATTGATATCGTCCACCTATCCAATGTAAATCCTAATAAGGACGCAAAGTGGGCTGCAGTCTGGTTTTATTTGCTCAGAGTATCGTTTGCTTGATCAGGTAGTCCTGCGGCCAATAGCAATTTACGTGGCGCGACTGGAGATATCTGAAACTTTATGATTTTGACATTTTTCCCGTCAATTTATATGCAAGCCCGGTTTACGAGATGCGCTCTTTATGCTAGTCACGTCCTGCGGCCTAAAAATTGCTCCCTGCCTGCTTAGATATAAGATTTCAGTCTGCTATTGTTGACAATGGGGTACAGGACCATAGTCTAGAAGGAAATAAAGTTGAAGTATAGTTTTCCTAATGAAACGAAATGCTTGTAAATTTAATGAGCAGAGGATGAGAAAGTTTATCAGTTTTATGCGTCAACAGAGAACATGGACAATTTCAGAGATAGTTTTAGTTGGGAATGGTACAATTATAAATTTTCAACAATGGCCGCGACATTTTATGTTCGCCCAACTTGAGCTTCTAGCATACGTAAAGCTTGCGCATCTATCACGTAAACGTACCGAGTGCTGCCCTAATTTGCAAATGGGGAAACACAAGGGAAACAAGGGTAGTGGACGGCCATAGGCACGTGATATGTGACGTGTACGTGTAAGAGTTTCTTGGAGAAGACACTCCGTAGAACGAGCTGTTGATTGTCTGGAATAATGTCAGCGTGAATACATTTAGATCCTGCACGATCACATTTTAACGACACACCTGAGGCCAGTCAGGTGCTAACATTGTTTAGACAAAGCCGTTTCAACTGTAGACGATAGTTGCTCCCTGTTGGTTGCTCCACGGGACTCGGGCAAGTTGAACGCACGCGGTGAAGAAGCTCCTCAAGTTTTCCTCCCAACTTTAGCGTCGTTTATTTGCAGCAACTTCACGCGGGACGAAAGTAGACTAAGTCTCTGGACAAATATGGCTTTACGCTACGATGGACCAAAGCATGCTCAACTATCACAGGTTTATTCCTTCGCCTTCGCAACCCCCCAGGAATGAGGCCCTTTTCCTACCTTCATGATGAAAAGAAACTCACACTTACTTTTCTTTGCATATTTGAGTGGCTGATAAAATGTAATTGAATATTAGTGTAACGCGCGATAGCGAAGGGAATGACGCATAGGAACGTGGAATAGAAACGATTGTGATATCAGTAAAAAGAGGTGTAAAAATGTGTGTGTTTATGATGGAATAAAAGTCCAAGTTGACTATGTGGCGTTAGTAAATAATCCAATGCCATCGCCACGCGTTCGCAGCATCCTTGTTCGTATTGCATGGCCGGTGGTCCTTTCTTCCTTCTTTCCCATTTGCGACTCGGTCACAATCCTTTATGCATTATTCGTGAGCCATGGATGTGCAGAGGTGTTCCGTGGAGTGCCGCGCTACCATCGTTCGAGCGATCGTGTCGAGCATACCAGATGGCAGCACAACGGAAAGGATATTTCGGCAGCTTTTAGCTGTACAAAGGGCGCTCCTTGTGCCTGGCAAATGCCGAAGAAATCGATATGCCGACGTGTCTTCGTAACAAACGAATACCGATGTGTGAATGTGACGGCGGCGCTCGAGTTATTCTTACGTTGTTCAGCGTACTTTCTGTGTAATAGTAGGAAATTAAATTTCCGCCGGAATATCGTGGATTATACGGATATATCAATTCGGCGATCAGTCTCACGTTTCAACATTGCGGCAATTCATCGATCCTAAGACATTCTGCTTCCTCTAAGGATTTCATCATCAAAACGAGTATTAAAATTTCGCTTGAAAGCGAAAAGTAAAGCAAAGACTGCAATGAGATACGAGCAGTAATGGAATTCCAGCGTATCATTACTGTTAATTATATTCCAGTGAGATAAAAATGTTACTTGTTTCGCAGTCAAAGTAGCGTATAATATAATTATAAAGAGCCGTAATCTGCATTTCGGCTTCATACAAACGAAAAATATTTTATGATCTCTCTGCGCATTGCGTACGTCAAATGTTAATTAGTTATTTGAACAATCGGGAACTAAAAGTAAGTGTTAAATAATAGTTAAATAATAAGTTGTAAATGTTGTGCTAAAATTGGTGTTGTGAGTGCATGCGGTAGCATTTAGGATGTAAATTAAACTTAGATCTTATGGACTAAACTGTCCAAAGTTGATAAGTGTGCTACATTGTAGTTATGTGAACAATGCACATAATGGCAACATTCATCATGAAGGCCTCCGCACATGCTAATCTGCAATGTCACAAATGCCATCGAATATCTGAGAGCGCATTAGGGGCTTATTCCATTAGTCAAATCTGGAAATAATCGTCTCCTTGCGCCCCAATGGCCAGCTGAAAACAAAACATTTCCGCCGAATTGCGCTCGGTTCGCATGAGCGCCCACAATTTGATCCTTTCCACTGTTCTCGCATCAACTTAATTGTTGCTTCTGTTACAACTTCATTACAAGATAATTCAACAATTTCACGCCGCCAGACAACGCCAAATGGAGAATTTTTGCAAATCGCAACGTTATGCAATGTTATGCGAAAGCATCCGCAGTTTCGAGGTGTACATCCCCACTACGTCTTGCGCGTCTATATAAAGTGCGCTCTACTCAGTTGCGTTCAGTCCCCCGGGTTGAATGCTGTAGCTTGGTTTAGTCGGTAGGGTCCTCGGACGAGTCCGACATAACCCTGCTATGAGGGTACCCGTAAGCAGGGTTTTCCAAGCTATCTAAATAAAAAAAAGAGTTGCGTTCAGTAGCCCAAGTGGCCTCGTTTAGCAAGCCCCTTTTGTTCTCCCCAACAGCATACATAACCTCAGAGTTGAATACTGGAGCCTGGGTTTTAGTCGGTAGGGCCCTCGCGCGAGTCCGATATAACCTTGCTACGAGGGTACCCGTAAGCATGGTTTTCCAAGCTATCTAAATAATAAAAAAAGCTGCGTTCAGTAGCAACCTCTACTAAGGTGTGGGTCGCATTGGCACGCATCTATAGCTTGTTAACTACCTATCCATCTGGGGAGATACAAAGGCCTGGCGACTCAATCTCGTCACCGGGACTGACCACCGTATCCTAAGGAACATCGTTAATGCTTCTTACTACATGCTAAACAGCGACATCTTCCGCGAATTCGAACTGACCCCCTTACAGAACTTCATGACAAAGTCGCGAACAGCCTCTAGGTTTCAGTGATGGGTCACGCGCCCGACAGCTACCACAGGCCTTACAGCCTAGTGAACGACCCCGTTATCTAGAGAGGTTTGGCTACCAGCTTAGATATCACCCCGGGGCCGTGTCCGGCTTTTTATCTTTATCCTTGTATCTCTTTCTACTACCCCGTAAGGTTTAGCAGCTAGGTTAGCATATAGTCAAGAGTACGGCTATAGCATAACCCGGGGTTTAGTGGGTCGGTGGAGGATAGCACACACCCGGTTTCCCATTAGCGGGTTACTTCCGTGCAGCGCACATCCGCACGTTATTTCTTACTAGCCTATTTATCAATGTCGCAATCACACATGAGGAATTTTTAAGGGTTGGCAGTGACATTCAATTTGCATACTCGATTGCATTGTCGAAGCGTCAATCATAATTTAGCAGCTCGATTTTCCGGTAAAAAGCGGAGAAAATGCTGATAAATTATCCACACGAATGCAGATGACGCTGAAAATAGCAATTCGCAGTTTTGTACTAATTTTCTCAAGCATCGGACATCTACAATAATGCAAATTGACGGCGATGTTAAGTCAATAGACGTCTTGCCAAAGTGGCAGTAAGGCGAGGAATAATCGAATCGCAATCGATTGTGAAATACGTCAGTTTGACGGTTTTGCAATTTTACGCATGTCCTAATGCACACTTCGTTCGGTTTCCGCATTTGTCACGTCTCACCATCACCATCAGCATCCAAGTTCTCGTGTGCGATTTGCATGAAGACGTTGAAAATTATTGTAAAGAAACAATGCGAACTCAATGGACAATCCCCAAGCTTATCCTATATAACTTTTCCATTTCAAGTTGTCGATAATCATCGCTCACATTCTCACCCAAACCCCTTCGTGGAAGAACAATTGCAAGCAAATCTATTCGATGAAGGAGGATGAGGAGGACAGCATGAAGTCGTTCTTTGCCAAGGAGTATGAAAAGCAAGCAACGCAACTGTGCAATACGGCGGCAAAAGCAGAGTGGAATCACGTGACAGATCTGCAGGATGCGGCAAAGGCTGCCGAAGCGGTCCCTAGCCATCCATTCCCTATTTGCAGGCCTCCTTACTAATTCATCGTCCCGTTTGCAGATCAATGCGACGCTGCAGGTGTCCAAGTTCGATCGTAGTATCTATAACATTTTCGTCAGCAATATCAACCTGAACACCATTCGTAATCATGACTTTGCGCGTCGCCTGTCGAAGATCAGTAACATTGGATATGCGGCACTACAGAAGAAACTTTTGGCAGAATTGGAGAAGATTCTATCTACAATGGAAACCATTTACGGGTCAGCTAAGATCTGCCCGTACCAGAAACCAATGTGCAATGAGAGCGTCGAAGGACTGTCATACTTTCCGGGTAGATTGAAGTAGGACCTGAAGATTGTAACGCATACTCAATAATTCTACAGATATTGAGAATATAATGGCGAATTCCTACGATTACGATGAGTTGATGTACACGTGGATCGCCTGGCATGATGCGACAGGTGGGAAGATGAAGAGTTCCTACGAATACTACGTAGTACTGGCCAATGAAGCTGCGCATCAAAACAGTGAGTTTCAGGAGAGATGGGCAAGAACATGCTAATTCTACGTATGCCCGCAGATTTCTCTAATCGTGGCGAGGTCTGGCGCAGTGCGTACGAAATGGACAACTTCGAAATGGAGGTGGATCGCCTGTGGTCGGAAGTGGAGCCGCTGTACCTAGAACTGCACACATACGTTCGGAACGTACTGAGGAAAGTCTACAAGAAGGAGATGGACATGGACGAAGAGGATGACGAGGACGACCTGATCCCGGTGCATTTGCTTGGCAATATGTGGGGTCAGAACTGGATCAATCTGCGCAGCTGGGCAATGCCGTACCCGGACGAGGCGCAGATCGATCTCAGCAATATCTTGAAAGCCAACAACGTGAGCGTCCTGCAAATGTTCCGCATGGCGAACACATACTTTAGATCGATGGACCTCGAGGACGTGCAGGACGCCTACAGGGGCAAGGCCATCGTAGAAAAGCCAAAGAGCAACAGGAGTATGCTGTGCCACGCATCCGCATGGGACTTTTGCGACGGTAAGGACTTTCGGGTCAAGATGTGCGCGCAGGTGAGCGCCGAAGACTTCATGACCATTCACCATGAGCTTGGACACGTGCTGTACTACAAGGCCTACAAGGAGCAGCCCATCATGTACCGATGCGGCGCGAATCCGAGCTTCCACGAATCGGTCGGCGACGCGCTGGCGCTTCCGCTCTTCAATGCGGAGCACTTCAAGCAGATCCACATGATGGATGGTCTCTATGTGTTCACACACGAGCAGAAGATCAACATGCTCATGGAGGTGGCACTCGTCAAGGTCGCCTTCCTGCCGTTCGGATATCTGGTAGATAAGTGGCGCTGGGACATCTTCTCCGAGCGCGTCGATCCGGACAAGTGGAACGAGCACTTTTGGAAGTATCGCGCAACCTACCAGCGCGTGAAGCCGCCCGTCGTGAGGACGACGGACGATTTCGATGCCGGCGCCAAGTACCACGTGGCTGCCGACACCGAGTTCATGTCGTACTTTGTCGCGCACATCCTCGAGTTCCAGATCTTCAAGAGCCTATGCGAGGTGCGTTCGGTGGACGACACCAGGCCCACGGAGGAGGAGCTGTCAGAATGCATGCTGCTGAACAATCGGCTCGCCGGCCGCAAATTGACGCGGGCAATGAAGCTGGGTGGCAGCAAGCACTGGAAGTTTGTGCTCAAGGAGCTCACCGGAGAATCGGAACTCTCGACAGATGCCATTTTGGAGTACTTTATGCCACTGCGCAACTTTCTCCAGAAAGCGAACAGGGCTCACTCTAAGAAAGCGCGCCGCAAGGCGAATCGGAAATAGCAGCTGAATGCCGTCTCTCAGTTTTTATGTTTTCTTGTACAATAGCTATTAGACATAATTTAATGCACCTCCAGTCAAGCAATTTATGTAAGGCTCTAATAGAATGTCGGAAGCGTAACCTGCCGGAGGGTTAACGAATGTCTCGATTACGCCCTGTTGAGCTAATAGTTTCGCAACCCGGAAGTCACCACGGTCGCGTAACAGCTTACTTCCGTTTTCTTTATGCAGCCTCCAGTTGTGTTCAGAAAATAGCACTTCCTGATGTGCCCTTCTTCCGCAATTTGCCGACATTAACTTCGTTATGTCATTACATGCATCCGTTCGCAGGAGGTGTCTAATATGCGTGTAATATAGAAGTTTTATCACAGCACACCCTGGTATAGGTGATTTGTGTGATTACACTGGTAACGTAATTGCTACCTGGCATGAATATTGTATACTCGGTAGCAAGGATTCTAATATGGCAGCGAAAGGAAACAGCAAAAATTCGTAACCATAGGGCAAACTGCATACATTTGCTCATTGCTGTAATGATAGTAGCAGCGGCGAAAAGGCTCTGTAATTATAAATTAGCTAGTTTATCGAAGGGGCATTAATGTTTTTCAACTCCATACTAATAATGGTTACAAAGAAACTTTATTTGTTTCACAA